>JAQMYJ010000018.1:13940658-13954277 GCA_030014305.1 Clarias laeviceps | reverse complement strand
TTGACCATTAATTTTGTGACATTATAGGGGAAGCTGAGCTTCCCTTGCAGTCTTAAAGAAATCGCCACTGATATATAGGATATATATATAGTCCATATTAGTGAAAAGATAACTTCCAAACTAAATTATAAAACACTAAAGGAAATATTAGCTAAAAACTACTGTTTAACCAACATTCAGTCCTGAAACAAACATCAGCCCATCATTTAAAGGTTGACCTGAAATAAGTTCCTGGAACCGCAGCCTGGTTTATGAAACAGATTATAACCTATAAACGCTTGGCATAGCGAAAAAAATTTCTTGAGTCTTACCACGGTTGTGGAGTGGCGCAGCATCTTCACTGGCTCAGAATGTGCAAAGAGCTGCACCTCCTCAATGATTACTGTCTCTCCGTTATAGTTGACTGCTTTCAACACTGAACCGCTTGCTGTTACAAACACATTTTATTTGTGATTGCTTATGTAAGGAAGCACTAGACTTTGCTGTCCTTGATTTAGTTAAAGGTATTTTGTTTAGAGTGTTGTGACCCATGAATATTATAGATATGGATAAATGAATTAAACTGTACACCAATTAGGTTACCTGTTCCAATAAACATGACCTGGTGGATGCTCCCATCCAAAGCAGTAGTACTGGCCACCACTATCGACGTAAACGCAGCTCCTTTCTTCACCAGTAGAGGTTGCTGAGAAGACGGCTCCACTGCCTGATCCATTAGTGGTCTGTTTTTGACAAACTCGAGGGTTTTATCAGGCAGGTCCAAGGACCTAAAAAACCCTTTCTGCCTTGCGTCATTGTTAATACACTAGAGAAAGAGAGTAAGTAAGTTCTACAAGAAATATATACCATGATGATTAATGCAACCCTACTGTCCTTGAAATTATCTTTGACTAACGTCTCTTTTCATTCACTGAAGTTAAGGTAAAAATTCTAAGGCTTGAACTCACAGCTCCGGGCCGGGGGTCAGGAACGTCTTCATCGGACCTCACCCATTTTGTAAAGGAATCGACAGTGACAAAAGTTTTGAATTTTCCTTTAGAGAACACTTCCCTGATGTCTTGTATCTTGTAGGTGCAAACTGCAGAGTACTGCAACATGTCCCTGTTGCTCAAATCATAGAAATTAATGTGTTAGAAAAAAGATTAAATGATTTATGATTAAGGGCTGAGTTTCTGGTCTAGTTTAAAATGATGATTATTTAAATCAGTTATGCACTGGATTGCACTCTAATTTGAAATTAAGGCAGGTTTTATCTCCCTTAAATCATTTGGGCCTTACTGCATTGCATCATGTAGTTTCCAAATGTTAATACATTTCAGATCATACAGTAGTAAAACTCTCTAGTAAACAAACTTTACATAAAAATAAAGTGACTGTATCCAAGATTGAATTTGACTGCCTGGTTTTCACATGCCTTTGTAGTAAACCAAATCTATGAATATTATATATATATATATATATATATATATATATATATATACAGTTTCCTCCCATCTCCCAACAATAAATTGGCACAATTGCCCATAGGTGTGATATGGATACTCACTCACTCACTTATCGTCATTACCGCTTTATCCTGTATTCAGGGTCGTGGGGAGCCTGGAGCCTATCCCAGGATACTTAGGGCACGAGGCAGGGTACACCATGGGCAGGGTGTCAATCCATTGCATACACACATACACTCACACACACATTCACACACTATGGGCAATTTGGGAATGCCAATTAGCCTAACCTTGCTGTTTCTGCAGTTTGAAGATAAAACCTTTTTTTTTTTTAAACATTCTCTTTATTGAGTTTTTTACATTGGCACAACATTTCAATACACCTCTTACAAATTGTATTTATCTCAAATGGTACAAAAAAAAAAAACAGACAATTAAAGAAAGGAAAAAAAAGAGGGGTGGGGGGGTTAGGGTTCCACTACTGCTCTCTTATGGAAAAAAATTATAAAAGGCTTCCATGCTGCATAAAAATGTTCAGTCTTTTTTTTAGTGAGAATCTGATCTTTTCCAATTGTAGGTGAAGCATAACATCTTTAATGAGGGTTGACTAGTGTGGTGGATTTTTTTGTTTCCAGTTGAGCAAAATTTGCCTACGTGCTAAAAGTACCACAGTTTCCAGCACTGTACGATGACCCTCAGTCAGCGCCACTTTATCACTACTAACACCAAAAATAGCTACTATTGGGTCTGGATCCAATGGTTTTCCCAACACCTCTGACAAAATCCAATAGTTACTGATGTTGGGGCAATTCCAAAACATATGACCTAGTGATGCTGGAGCTTGACCACACCTGTCACATTGCGGATCCACTGAAGGAAACATTTTTGAGAGCTTTAGTTTGGATATGTGAAGTCTATGTAAGACCTTAAATTGTATGAGACCATGCCTAATACACACTGAAACCGAATGAACCTTTTCTTGTGCTTCATCCCACTGCTTTTCTGTAATATCTATTCCAAGGTCTTTTTCCCATGCCTCTCTTAAATATTCTAATGAAACGTCACCTTCTAGTTGTGATAGTTTATTATATATATTGGATATTCCTCCTTTAGTAAATGGGTATTGCAAAAACAGTGAGTCCATTTGTGTGGTTGGCGGCTCGTTAGGAAATGACAAAAAATTATTTTGAACAAAACTGCGGATTTGTAGATATTTAAAAAAGTCTGAGTTAGGTAGAATACCAGCAGCAGCTGAAATGATGGAAAACAATTATTAATATATAGGTTTTGAAAAGAGCTTACATCCTTATCAGACCAAATCTGAAATGCTGAGTTAGTTTGTGAAGGGAGAAATGTATGATTAGCAGTTAGGGGGCTTAAAATAGAGCATGCCTGCCATTTAAAATGCTTTCGTATCTGTTTCCAAATTTTAAATGAATTAGAAACCACTGGAGTAAATTAATGCTGGCCAAGAGGAAGGTGAACATGATTTATTTTCCATGTCACACCATTCTATTGACCTCTCCTTTATTCCAAATGAAAGTGCTCTTATATTGCATGCCCAATAATACAGTTGAAAATTAGGTAAACCCATCCCTCCTTTCGGCTTAATCCTTTGTAAGTACATCTTCTTAATTCTAGGGTTCTTTTTGTTCCAAATATATTGAGTTATTAATCTGTCCAAAGTACTAAAAAATGATTTATTAATAAAGACTGGTATACACTGAAAAAGAAATAAATATTTGGGCAAAATACTCATTTTCACCGTATTGATACGGCCTGCCAAAGAAACAGGGAGATTGGACCACTTTTTAAGAATATGTTGAGTAAATTCATATAGCTTCAATATATTTTCTTTAAAAAGTGTAGAAAAACATTTATAGTGATCCCCAGATATTTAAATGGAAAAGCGGAAAGAGTTTGAATCTTAGGGTTGATTGGAAATATAATACTTTTATCAAAGTTAATCTTGTATCCTGATATTTTCCCAAATTTACCTAAAATTGAAATAATGTTTGGTATTGATTGTAGAGGGTTGGAGACATATACTAAAAGATCATCAGCATATAACAATACTTTGTGTTCCCCCTCTCATTATTCCACAATAGGTTGTAGATTCACGTAAAGAAATTGCCAAAGACTCTATAACTAAAGCAAAAAGCAGGGGTGAGAGAGGACAACCCTGTCTCGTGGAGCGACTTAACGGAAAAAAATCAGAGTTGTTATTATTAGTTTGTACGGAAGCTTGAGGGGGGGCATATAATAATTTAATAAATGAAACAAATTTAGACCCAAATCCAAATTTCTCTAGAGTGGTAATGCCAAAAAAAGATAATCCCACTCAACCCGGTCAAAAGCTTTCTCTGCATCCATAGAAATAAGTACCTCAGGTTGAGTGGGATAAGAACTTGGGGTGTGGATAATATTTAACAGTCGTCTAATATTTTAAAAAATAGGAGACGATTCTTAATGAATCCTATTTGATCCGTGGAGATCACTGAGGGGAGAACTTTTTCAAGACGGGTGGCTAATACCTTGGCCAAAATTTTATTATCAACATCGAGAAGACTAATGGGTCTATATGAACTAGGGTCTAGAGGGTCTTTGTCTATCTTATGTATTAAAGAGATATTTGCCTGATAAAATGTTGGTGGTAGACAACCCCTCTCCAACGATTCATTAAAGACCTCCAGAAGCAGTGGTGATATTTGATCAATAAAGCATTTATAAAATTCCGTTGTGAAGCCATCTGGACCAGGGGATTTTGAGCTTTGCATGTTACATATTGCTTGTTTGATTTCCTCAATAGTAAGCGATTGTTCCAAAACCTCCCTACTTTCCACGCTCAAGGAGGGAATATTCAGTGAATCGAAGAATTGGGCTATGCATGATGGGTTATTAACAGACTCTGAGGAATATAATTTGGTGTAAAAATTCTTAAAAATCTCATTTATTTCTTTTGGATTAGATGTTATTTGTCCTGTCTCTTTCCTAATTTCTGTTATTATTCTTGATGCCGTCCTCTCTTTAATTTGTCTAGCGAGAATTTTACCTGCTCTCTCTCCTTGTTCATAATATGTGGCTTTTGTTCGTACCAGACGATCAGTAGTCTCTGATGTAGAGAGCAATTGAAATTCTGATTGGAGAGAGAGTCTCTCTTTATACAGTTCTGGTGAGGGGAGACTGCATATTCTTGATCTATTTCAAGTATTCTGTTAGTTAATCTAATTTTTTGTTCTTTACATTGTTTCCTTATTGAAGAATTATGAGATATAATTTGCCCACACATATACGCTTTAAATGCCTCCCAAATTGTAGATTTAGAGACGTCTGCCGTATTGTTTGTTTCTAGATAAAATCTTATTTGAGATCTAGTCTGTTCTACTAATGTTTTTTCAGCTAATACTTTATTGTCAAATCTCCATTTAGTAATGTCTTGTTTGTTTTCGAATAATATTTGAAGAACTAAGGGGCTATGGTCGGATAATACCATTGCCTCATAATCACAATATGGAACTGCTGATAAAAGTTTATAATCTATCAAAAAATAATCTATCCTAGAGAAAGTGTGATGAACCGGTGAAAAAAAGGAATATTTTCCTTGATTTGGGAAGGCAAATCTCCATGGATCTGTTATTTTAAAAGTTTTCATAACGTTTTGCAGCGCTTTGGCTGATTTGGTTAGGGATATTATTCTACTTGATGATCTGTCTAACAGTGGATTCATCACAAAGTTCAAGGAACAAAAAAACTAAAAAAAACGAGAGAAATAAATAAAAATAAATAAATAAAAGCATAAAAAATTAGGAGGTGGAGAGGGGGGTGAGTGCCAATTTCTTTTTCTTAACCACAAAAACACAGAACAAATTTAACAACTGCTCCTTTTACCTTTATCTGGTTGAAAATCACACAACAAAAAACGGAGCTAATTTAGAAAACCCTTTTTACCCATCACATCAACAAAAAAGGCTAGTAAACTGTCTGACTTACCACTTAGCTCCTTTCTAGAAAAAAAAATATTACAGAAGTTGCACAACAGACTCACTCATTACTATTTCAATTTAGCATTTACATTTTTTAAATTACAATTATTTACCAGATAAATTTGGTGAACTCTAAGGTTTATTTAAATTATAGTTTATTATTGCGTCTGTCCTTGCATACTGAAAATGATGACGGACATCGCACTTTCGTTTAAAGAGTTAGTCCAACCTCTCACATCTCGTCCACCTTAGTTTGATAAAACAAGCTGTAACTTATCCCCGCGGGCCGCAGCCTGGCTTTCACTGGGTTGAACGCAGCCCAAAGTTTGCCAACCTCTGGACTTACATCAGGGAAAATATACATCAGGGACCCTTTGTAGTGGAGGCGGCCTTTATTTCTAGATAGCTTCAGGATTTTTTCTTTGTCCGCATAGTAGTGAAAACGAGCAATTATTGCCCGAGGCCTTTCCCCCGGTTTCAGTTTTTGTGCTAGAGTCCTGTGCACGCGGCCCACTGTCATGTTGAAAACCCGCAGGTCATCAGCTCTGAATAACTCCATTAGCAGATCTTTGATAAATCGAGCCAGATTTCCTGCTTCAACTCCTTCGGGAATCCCTACAAATTTTAAATTCTGCCTCCGGCTACAATTCTCCAAATCCATACATTTCTCCTGTATTTTCTTATGTTCTTTGGCCATGCGTTCATGAGTCTGTTCTAGTACTGCCACTCTAACCCTAGCCTTCCATTTTTCTCTGACTGGCTTGGATGTTGGATTTTTACATAAACTTATCGGTAGATTTATATATAAAAGTCTTAACTACAATTCTTTACTGAAATGCAAATGCTTTACCCGTCTAATTAGTCTATTGAGCTATAATTGTTTATTTATAAGAGGAGCTCCCTTTTTCTACTGCTCACTCCATGCGGGCGGAAGCGAAATTCCTGAAGATAAAAATTTTAAATAAATGAAGTTATTAGCAACTATAAATTACTAATAAATGATCATTATTGATGAGTGTGTTGTAAAAGCCCATTATTTTTCTACATGTGACTTATCCGTCTGGTGGTAATGTTTAAGTCCCTGTCCAAAGTCTGCTGAGAACAGCATTCAAAATAATTAAATATGTAATAATAATGATATCTTTTGCAAAGTCTTTATTCCAGTTATTTAAAAAATTTTATTTCACTTTGTGGCATTTGGCAGCTAGCCTTATTTCATTTTACAGAGAAATGCTGGAAGTCTCTGCACATGATCCTGTCAAACTCCACAACAACACTCACTACTCAACCCACCGACTCCTCCTGCCCCTTATTCTCTTATTTTCTCCATCAGATACTCCACCCGGATTTCAGCATGTCTGGCAGACATCTCACTCTGGATGGCAGCTCATCAGCTGAAGCTTAGTTTGAGTAAAACCGAACTGCTGTTCATCGCTGGTGACTCATCCCCCAGGTCAAGACCATATGATATCCCTGGCCAACAATCAGATCACTTTTTCAGCAACCGCTCTCAATCTTGGGGTAACCATGGACAATCATCTGTTATTTTCCCCACACATTGCTAACCTTACTCGCTCTTGTCGATTTCTTCTTTACAACATTAGAAGAATCTGCCCATTTCTTTCTTCACAGGCTACTCAGGTGCTTGTTCAGTCCCTTGTTATTTCAAGATTGGACTACTGCAACTCACTCCTGGCAGGTCTGCCTCTGTCCACAATTCGTCCTCTGCAAATGATCCAGAATGCAGCAGCACGTCTCGTCATTCATCCAGACTCTTTTCTGTTCTGGCACCTACTGTAGGTGGTGGAACGAACTTCCTCTAGATGTCCGTACAGCAGAGTCTTTGACGAGGCGGACTGATGGCACTTATTTAGTAACCTAGTAACCCAGTGTAAGTATCAATTCAGTGATGTAAACTTCAAAGCACCTTTTGTAAGTCGCTCTGGATAAGAGTGTCTGCCAAAGCCTAAATGTAAATGTAAATGTACATTTTATATAACTGAGCGGTTGAGGGTTAAGGGCTTGGCTCAAGGGCCCAGAAGTGCCACAATTTTCACAACATTCTGATTAGTATTCCATCTGCAACCTACAGTACTCACATCTGAGGGGTAAAGACTCCATAGAACACACATGTGTTCCAGTTGCCTGGACAGAAGAGGAACACATCCTGTATGAGAAAAGGCAGTCTGGTTTGAGGAACAGGACAGTCCAGACGAGCTTTTAGAAATGTTGTCCACTTTTCAGGCAATGTCAGCCGTCCTCCCAGATCCCCCTAGCAAGGAGAAATTTAAGGAAATGAGAAATTCCTATAACTGAGTAATTTTTTTTACATGTTATTAAGTAAGAGTTGTCATTGTTATTTGGTGTTTCGAGTTATAAAATTTTACCAAACATGAAGAGGGTTCAAGTTAAACCAGTAAAACATTTGAACGGCATACATCATTTAAAGAATGGCATACATCCGTGAATGACAATCCCATCTAAGGTGACTTTAAGCCAGGAACACCTGAGCCTTGAAAAACAACAGATAACTTGTCGTGGGAACTGTACTTACAATCATTCACGAATACCACATCCACATGAAAGGAACTCAGCTGGAGTTATTGCCTCATCCTACATATAGTCCTAACCTCGCTCCAAGCCATTTCTACTGTACATATTTGGGCCGTTAAAGAAGTTCCTGGAAGGCCTGTGTTTCAAACATTAAGCAGGCAGTATGCTTATGGTGCCACCGTACTTTAGTAAGTGCATAACTGTAGAAGGGGATTATATAAAGAAATACAGACAGTTTACTATCATAACTGTGTGCTGTTATTCTGCACAGTCATACTGTTAGTCCCAGTTTGACTTGCATGCCCCTTCTATTTATTGGAAAGTCATTGTTCTCTGGGCCAATAATGTTTCTTGTTCTATGAAACAAAAATATCTGCTAATAGAAAAATAAATGTGTAATTTCTAATTACCTCAATGTTAATGATCTTAAAATCAGATAGTTTAACCGTATTTCACTTGCTAAGATTATTATTATTATTATTTTTGCAACAAGACAAAAGGTTTGTGGACTTGTTGGTTGGAATGAGCTTAGTGGTCTTATGTGGAGCAAGGGGTAAAAGAGGCATTCAATCATCAGGAGATCATTGAAAGCTGACAAAGGAACTTACGTTCAGAAGTTTGTGATCATAAATGAATCATGATGGCTATCCATAAAACTACTGCAGGTGTCTGTTAGCTTATGAACTCTCATAGGAAAAAGAAAGTACACCATCCAAAACGATCAAAAATCTCTTATCTCTGGCTTTGTCAAGAGCTGCTGTGTACGTGTGTGAGTGAGAGTCTCTATCGGAAAACTGGTGTGTGTGTGTGTGTGTGTGTGTGTGTAAAAGTCGTCTTACACAGTAGCCCCCTTCCTCCTCCTCTCTTTTCACTGGCTCTATTGGCAAGCTGGTGTGTGTGTGTGTGTGTGTGTGTGTGTGTGTGTGTGTGCGCTTGTGTGAATGAGTGTCTCTATCAGTAAACTGTTGTGTGCATGCATATGTTTGTGTGTGTGAAAGTCATCCTACACAGTAGCCCCCTTTCTCCTCCTCTTAAGGTAAAATGCACGTTAATTTGTTTTATTTTTACTTTATATTTTCTATTAATCATGTTTATATGAATACTTTTGGGTTGTGGAACAAATCGTCTGAGTTTCCATTATTTCTTATGAGGATAATTCACTTTGATATACAAGTGCTTTAATTTACAAGCATGCTTCCGGAACGAATTATGCTCACAATCCACGGTTTAACTGGACATCAATCAGCAATAACATTAACACCAACACCAGGTGAAATGAATAACATTGATTTTCAATTAGGCACATACCAATAAACCGGACGATCATGGGCAACCAAGGATCATTTGTGTGTGCCCGTCTGGTTAAATCTCATAGAAAAGCCAATGCAGCACAAATCACCCAAAATAAGCCAATGGTGGCCATGATAGAAATGCCCTAGAAAACACAGTGCACTTACAGCCCGCCACACAGGAAAAGAGCCCAAGACCACTGACTTGGCATCTAGAACCACAGATCCCAATCCAATAGAGCACCCATGGGACGCACCAGACAAACTAGTCTGATCCATGGAGGCCCAACTTGAGACAGGTCATGCCTGAAGTCCCTTCTTCTTGGCATCATGTAGACACACACCAGATTGGTGAAAAATTGCAAAAGGTCCAGTGGAACCTTGGATTGCAAATAACCCGGTTTGCAAGCGTTCTGCAGGACAAGCAAAATTTTTAAATACATTTTGATTTGAAAAACGAGCAAGCCTTGATATATGAGTACCAAGTATCATCGAGTATCATGTGCTTCTTGTTTTGACGCCGAGTGTCATGTGATCACAACTGAGCCAATGGTTCTTCTCTCTTTCATGCTGCGGAATTGTGGGTAATCGTCTCCCCTGCTCGGTCCCTAACTCGTATATTCAACATACGTGCACGTGTGTACTGTTTACTATAACACTGTGACCACGTGTGTGTGCGTAAAGCATCTTTTATTTCATGTTTGTATGTGTGTGTGTGAAAGTCATCCTTTTACGCGCACATGTACTATTTATTATAACACATGGGTGTATGTGTGCGCGTGTAAAGCAAAAGCAAGTGTCAGAGGTTAAAGATCCATTTCTCTCTCTCTGTCAGACTGCACTGATTCCGTTAGTGCGTGCACGCATCAGAGGACAGTGTGCCCCTTCCCTTCTCCTCTCGCCTTCACGCGCACACACACACACACACACACACACACACACACACTCTAACGGAAACACTGCTCGGTAGCGATTCTTTTCAAAGGTAATGTGCAGGTTGATTTATTTTATTTTTACTTTACAGCAGTGATTCCGTTGTATGTGTGTGTGTGTGTGCGCGTGTGAAAGTCGTCCCACACACAGTTCTAAGACGAGAATAGGGAGGGGGGAGGGAGGTTTTTCTTTATATTTTGTATTAATTATTTTATATATATATTTTGGGGGGTTGTGAAATGAATAATCTTTTTTTTCTTCATTTCCTATGGGGGAAACTCACTTTGATATACGAGTGTTTTGATATATAAGCACGCTTCTGGAATGAATTACTGTATGCTCGCAATCCAATTCCACTGTACTTTCTTTTCCCCGTGTCTCTATATGAAATGCTCTCCTCCATACATGCTCAGCTGCCCTAAGATGTCGAAAGAGCAGTTAAAAAAGTTATGGTGTGTGATTGGGCCACTAATCATTTGCATGAAATGAATTACATTTAGAAAAATCTCTGTAATGTTGTTGGGCAAGGAAAGTCCTGTTGCAGGCAAGAGTACCTTACAGACACGGGCCACCCTTGACACATCCAGCTTATTGTAGGAATCGTACTCCATCGCTGCTTCATTAAAGAAAATGTAAATCTTGTCATCATCTCCCTCTGGGTTTTCCTCTCCCTCAGCCACATGCTTCATGCCAACGAAAGTGGGGTCTAAAATCAAAGAACTAATCAGTGACACTTCAAGCTCAATCACAAGTTCATAGAATTAAAGAATGTCAAAAGTAAACTATATGTAAAGTAGAGGTTTAAATCTTTATCCCTTTCACAGTGTAATAAGATATGCATGAAAATTCATGTCAGTGTTATGATTAACCTTTTGACTGACCAAATTGATGTGTGTGTGAACACATTCTTACCCCTGAGCCAGGACAAGATGTCATAAGTTCGTATTCTGCCATTTAAGCTTCTCATCACAGCTGATTCTGAGCCCAGGAAATTTATTGGTGAAGCAGAGTACAGCTTTCCATCTAAAAAGTAACCAGAATTATAATATTTTATATATATTATGATGTACTCATTGGGCTTATTTTCTTTAAAACAATCAAAAGTATTATACCAGCTATAATGAGCAGCATCTGTATCAAAGTGGACAGAGATTCATAAAGAATATACTGTTTTACATGTACTACAGTTAGGAGACAGATGTAAGAAAAAAAAATAGCTCACAAACTGAACATTGTGTTCTTTGGCCTGTTACGTTATGGAGCAGTTGTTTCTTTAAGAGAGATGAAGCACCTACCAACAAGTTCAGAAGCAAATCTCTGAGAAGGATCAAATGGACACTTTCCCCTCCCCTCATGTTGATTATTTTCCAGACTCAAGTTGCCGTCTGTATAAGACTGGAAGACAGAACACAGTACAGGCTACATGAGTCTTGGAAAAATACAGCAAAACATTCACAAAGACTGAAACTTTACTTTTGTCTATTTCGCAGGTTCCCAACCCTTGTCCTAGTGCCCTAGTCCTAGTGTTTTAGTGACACTTCAGGACCAGGATTGAGAATTTGTAGTCTACACTATTATAATAATAACATTCTGTAATGAAATAAATTGGCAAAGTACAGGTACTCACCATATAATCACATGTGGGACTGAAAGCATTGGTACCACACACATACATCCTGCCATCCGACATTTTATGAAGGATCCGGATGTAGTTCTGACACTCGTTCTGGAATGGAATTAACAGGAAATACAGACTCCAGAGAATTAGGTGCTCTGTCTATATCTGAACTGTCTCTTTAGAAAAAAACTCAATTAAATTTTATTTGTATAGCGCTTGTAACAATAGACATTGTTGCAAAGCACCTTTACTAAAGAAACTTATGGAAATGTGTATGAAATTTAAAAATGTGTAATAATAAATTATTAGATTGTCCCTGATGAGCAAGCCGAGGTCAATTGTGGCATGGAAAAACTCCCTGAGATTTCAAAATGGAAGCCATCCTCATTTGGGTGATAACGGATAGCAGGAATTGTTTTGCAGTCATACTGTGTGTTAGGCAGCTGGAAGTTCAATATAACAGATGATGTCTTTGAGTTAATATGGAGTCCAGTTCGTTATTGGAGGCTCAGGTACAATGCAGTCCTGAATATGGAGCGACTGCATCACCGATCCCCAGAGAACAGCTGTCTGACTCAAAAGAAAAGTTGCAAATCTGTTCAGATTTCTAATTAGACAATCTGTCAGTAATGACAGAATACTTCTAATTTCCAGTCATTGACCGCTGGTCTGCTTCTGTATTGTACTGTACAATTAAACCTTGCATAGTTCTTTCCTGATGCATGCTTTTACTGTAATCCAGAGCACTCGTATATTAAAGCAAATTTCCCTTATAAGAAATAATGGAAACTCCAATGATTCATTCCACAACCCAAAATATTCATATAAAAATGATACAAACACAAAATATAAATATAGTTGCAAGCAACAATGAGCGGGCCCGACACATAGGCCCGGTTTGGTGGCGATCGCATAAATTCCCTAGGAAGAGTGTATCAAATTCCTTTGTGTGTATTTTGCAAATGACCCAAAATAACTGACTTCCTGTTGAGTAGAGCCCATGACATGCAATGTTAAAGTTGTTCAGCTCAATGAGATCTAAATATGTAATGGGTTTCACATGCATGTTTGTGGACTCTCAGGCATCCTAATGGCAGCAGATTCCAAACAGTCTTCCAATTTTCATGAGTTTTAAAAAATGACTTCCAAATAGCCACAAAAAATCCTTAGAAGAACAGGAGAGCCCTCACACACTATGACGACAAAGGGCCGATATCATAGTGCTTGGGCCCTAGAAGAACAAGAGGGCCCTCACACATTATGATGACATGCTGATGTCATAGTGCTTAGGCACTTAAAAATGCTTTATACGCATGCACAGGTGGTCACAGTGTTATAGTAAACAGTATATGGGTGCACGGATGTTGACTATACAAGTGACACACATGACTGAGACCAGGCATGGGAGACAATTACTCACAATATTACTCGTATTTCTCATATTTCTCACTTGTTTACTGAGATAAAATGTATTTTAAGTTTTTGCTCGTTTTGCAAAACACTCGCAGACCAAGGTACTCGCAATTCAAGATTTTACTGTATTTGAAATTTTTGATTCATTACACACATTTGGGTATTTACATATGGTAAAATTTGACTTTTTGACATTCGACTTTCCGGTAAATTGGTACCATATTTGCACAAATACCTAGCATAAGTAACGTCTCTTAAAGTCTCATTACTGCTGGAGTGAAAAATTAAAAGGGAAATCACATTTATTAAGTACAGTGAAACCTCGGATTGCGAGTAACGCGGTTTGTGAGTGTTCCGCAAGACGAGCAAAGATTTTTAATAAATT
>JAQMYJ010000018.1:13924631-13940558 GCA_030014305.1 Clarias laeviceps | reverse complement strand
CCGTTAGTGTGTCGCTCAATCGAGTGTCATTAGAGAGATTTCTTGTTTATTTTTCCAATAAAACAGTGTTTCTGTTGTGTGCGTGTGTGCATGCGTGTGTGTGAAAAGAGTGGAGGAAGGGTAACTGTGTAAGACGAGAAGGGGGAGAGGGGAGCTTTACACACACACACACAGCACCTGCACGTACAAACGGAAACACTTATCTGTCGGGATTTATTTTTACTTTTTTTTTATGTAAAGTGCAGGTTAATTTGTTTTATTTTTACTTAATATTTTGTGTTAATTATTTTTATGTATTAATTTTTTGGGGGCTGTGGAACGAATAATTTGAGTTTCCATTATTTCTTATGGGAAAATTTGATTTGGTTTACAAGTGTTTCAGAGTACGACCCGCTTCCAGAATCTAAGGTTCCACTGTATATAATTTTAGTTCCACTGAAATGTCATGCCATTTACGTTTATACCCTAATTTACTTATGTAACATCATCACTATTAAAACAGGAAATGAGTCATCACAAATGATCAACAACATTATCCACTTTGTCATCACCTGAAGCAACTCTTTAAATAAATTGTCCCCATCATTGTGTTATCAATTCTCCGAGCTCTGCTAACACTGATGGTGAAGTAATCACTCATTCTTTAAATAAGTTCTGTTGACTAATTTTTTTGTTAAGATCCTTTTATCTGGACATCTATACAATTTAAACTTCTAAACTTGGTAAATGCTCTTCTATGTTTTAATGATGTGACGGTGCGGGAACAATGCTATCATTTTGACAGCTGATTACTATTTACACACTGAATTGATTAGTTTGATATCTTGGCAGAAAGCAGACAATTTTACAAATTAGCTTAAATAATTTTATATAGGAATTAGTTTTCAGTTTAGTTGTTCGGTATGTACTGTACGTTTTTTTGCTTGCTATGGTAAGTCTTATTGTACTAGCCCCTCTTTTATTGATTAGATGATGTACTGTATTTGTACATCTTAATACAGATTTAGTAGGATGAGTAGGTGTTCCATCCAGGGTGTATTCCTGCATAAAGTATTCCTGGAACCATTAACACCATGAATGATTCGGTCATAAAAGAACATTTAAATTAAGGCATGAACAGGTGAGAAACAGATTCAGATGATGACAGATGATCAGGCCTATGATTAGTGATGCTGAATGATGAGTGGTTAAAACAGACAAGAGGGGAAATGAGGTTACATAAACCTGTTACAGTACATGTGGCGGAGTGGGAGATTAAGTAGGTTAAGGGAGCTGCCAAGATTCTTGTGAACTGAATGGGGTGTTAGGAGGGGAGATTATGAAGAGGTCTATGTGCAAATGGTCGGGAGGACCATCTTAAGCACAAAATAAATATAATTGTAGTATTTTCTCTCCGTTTCTCTTTTCACACAGCATTTTCTCGTCTTAAAAAACATTTCTTCTCTTTCCTTTCATTTAATCATTATTTAATTGAATTTATTATGAAGTAACGAGGGATGGCTCAAGACTTTTGCGCAGTACTGTACATGTTCACATCAAGCATCAGAATGAAGAAAATGGCATGTCTGTGACAAGATACACCTGTATACAATGGTCTGTGTTCTGTATACAATACACCCCAACCCCAACTTTCTCACTCAACTGTTTTTTTTTTTTTGGTTCCATTCTGAGTAAAATCTAGACATGTGCTAAAATACCTTTGAGATGTTGCTGCCACATGATTGGATGAATAGATAACTGAATGCATGTACCTAATACAGTGGATAAGGGATGTATTGGGAAGTGTATTAAGCACTTTTCAGTAAGTCACTGTGGATAGTGGTTCATACTAAATGTAAATAGGAATATATGGCAGTCAAAAGTCTAACTAACCCAGTGTTAGTCACTTTGATCATAACATATGTGACAGAAATGTATATGTTAATAATGGTGACATTCAGTGTAACAAAACTACCTGATGGAATTCCTATATGTTCTACTCATAGGTTCAGATTTGTATGAATAAAAAGATCCTACTGTACCTACCAATTTTTTTCCTGTCATTGAACAGCTCTCCTGCATGTTTGAAATCACCTCCCACTTTACCTAAAAAGGAGACATTTAGGTTATGTCTCCACTTAACATTATTAAATAAATACAGCAGGGATACAAAATGTGCTACTACAGCAATTTTAATAATAATATCATTAATAATAATAATAATAATAATAATAAACGTATAGCTAAATTTTTCATTTTTCAATGAAAAGCATGAAGCAGGTGCTGTACCGTTAAGAGATTTACTATAAATATAAATGTATCAGCAATTTAAGCTTTAATACAAGCAAACAAGCAAACAAACAAATAAGTTTACTGACCATAGCCTTCTTGTGGGTGATGTTATTGAGGTCCAGGGCAAAAATGGTCCCTCGAGCTCCCAAGATGAGCACACCCATGTCTTCCCTCAGGAGCATAGTGGAGTAGTTCCACACACCCTCCTCTTGAAAAACATGTCCTCCATAACCTAGCAACAGCAGAATCAGTTTTTAGCACCCAGTGTGATGGAGCAGTTATTAGGAAGGAAGACTTGTGCTGCTCTTAATGAAGAAGTGTACAAAGAAGTGCAGCTGAAGTAAGACATGGTGATAAATTGGCACAATATACAGTATCATTCTTTACTCAGTAACTCAGTAATGCTTTGTGTTATTTGTGTTTATGATATTGATAACATGAAGGCTGTAATGTTCATATGGAAAATTATTATTATTATTATCATTATTATTGTTTACTGTGAGAATCTTATATATTTGCAGTAAGAGATTCTGTGTGCGATTTAAACAAAACAATTTAAATCACACAACTTCAACAATTAATCTCTTATATTTTATTGCAAGGCTTATCATTAACCTTTTGCAGCCAAATCATAAACTGTACCTTTAAAAAATAATAATAATAAAATAAATAAATAAAATAAATCTTACTTACTGCTCAGTGTGACTGTTTTTCGTGGTGTGCCATACAGAGGCCAAACCTGGCCAAAGGTCAATACAGCTGGACCCCAACAAAACAGGATGAGGAGGAATAACATGTCTTTAGCACTTCAAGTATTTTCTTTCACCACAAGGCCACTCTTAACTTCTCAAAGGATCAGAGTATAAAATACTGGAATTATGCCTGTCAAACAGAACCAAATTTTAAGCACTTGCAATAATGAACATTTCATGTAATTAAAGAGATTATATTTATATGGTTGAGAAGCAAGATGAAATGAAATATACTGCATATGAGCTGGATTTAAAAAGGCATGAGACATAAAATCTAGCTAGATCAATGTCATGTGATTTACAAATGCATTTTGTGGCCGACATATACTGTAACTGTCACACGATTCACAAATATACCCTCATGAGTTACATAAAAATTACTCTCCACATTTATTATTATTATGATTATTATTATGATTATTATTATTATTATTATTATTATTATTATTATTATTATTATCGTTATTATTATGATTATGATTATTATTATTGTTGTTTTCAATTTCCTGCAAAACAATTTCCGCAAATCACATAAAGATAAATTTGAGGGAATGATTGAAGGTCACCACATTGAGTTACAGTTTATATATACTTATAATACTTTATAAGTTACAGTTTATATATAGAGAGAGTGCAGTTTATATGCCTACTGCTTCACCTACATGTGGCAAGTGCCAGTCACTGATCATATAAGGAAACAGCATGATGGTGTTCTAATAACCGTTACACTAATAGTTGGTGGCCAGCATGGGTGAAAGTAGGTCAGCACTGAGGAGAGAGTAACTGCCTGACAAAACCCACAAAACCAGGAACACAAGTACTTTCAGCAAGGAAACACATCTGATAACATTGTCATCTTAAACACTTTATCTTCTTAGTAATTGTGTTTAAGTCAGTTTTTGAACTGTCCATGTTGACCATGTTGTTTTGTCCAGCACATCCATAGTTTATTCTCCCCACCTTTTAGCTGCACAGTACCAGTAAGAATTTAAAACTACTTCCATCCCTGTTAATTATACTACACGTTGTTCGCTAACTGTTGGTCGCCATCTAAATGCTAGTGCACCAGTTTTAAAAAGATATGTGTTGGTTGAACAAAATAACAGATTAAATAAACAAACAAATCATAATCTGTTGACAATGGCGTCTGTTGAACTGTCTATAAAACTAATATCATACGAGAGGGAACTCTACTGAATATTAGTATGGCTGTGATATCTTCAAAACTTTGTCTGTGCCCTTCTGCCTGTGACCACATGACAGCCAAGCTAATATTCAAATATCACAACAACACTCCCTCTCATGTGATATTGCTTTACAGGAGTTTCAGCTATAGAGCAAAATCACAGGTTTATACAAATGAAGGTGCTACTGTAGTTACAGACATTCGACAACATTAAATGTATAGTAACAATTAAGATATGAATGCATTTTTGCTGTTTAGCTGGCTGCTAAACACAAGTACTGTACTGAACTGTAATATGGCTGTCGAGCAGCATTTTATGTTTGCTCATCGTTCACTCTAGAGCTTTGCTGGTTCTTGTGTTTTTAGTAGAATTGTACTGCCTTGGATTGTTTGCACATGGCTGCACATGGCTGCACTCATGCACCTTGTGTTTATAGCTGAAGTGAATTGTGTGTAGTCTTGTAGTTCACTCTCATTTTTATGTAGCATCATGGATTCAAAGAAACTTTTAGAAATTTCTAGAACTTTCCATAATAATATACTCACTAGTCACTTCATTATGTACACCTGTTGCACAGATTTAACCAGGTAGTGGAACATTCCTTAGAGATTTTGGTTCATATTGACATGATAGCATCACACAGTTACATCACGAACATCTATTATGTGAATCTCCCGTTTCACCACATCCCAAATGTGCTTGTGCTTATTGAACTGAAGCTGGGGACTGGAGTCCATTTGAGTATAGTGAACTCATTGTCATGTTCAAGAAACCAGTTTGAGATGAATTTAGCGTTGTGATAAAGGGATGGACACGGTCAGCAACAATAATGTGTAATGTGTGATAAGGTAGGCTGTGACATTTAATCGATGCTCAAATGGTACTAAGGGGCCCAAAGTGTGATAAGGAAATATTCCCCACACCATTACACCAACAACACCCTGGACCATTGGTACAAGACAGGATGGATCCATCCTTTCATGGAGTTTAATCCAAATCCTGGCCCTACCACATGAATATTTCCACAAAAATGAAGACTCATCGGGCCTCCGAGTGGCGCAGTGGTAAAGTGCCCTATTATCCCGAGATCGCAAGTTCCTGCATGATGCTGTAAACGTTTGCATCCGGAGTTGTTTATTCTTCGCATATCCCAGTTTCTTGTTAGTAGGCAGAGGTCAGAGCGCAGGGTCAGCCATTTTACGGCACCCCTGGAGCAGACAGGGTTAAGGGCCTTTCTCAAGGGCCCAACAGTGGCAACCTGGCGGAGCTGGGGCTCGAACCGCCGATATTCCAATCTGTAACTCAGAGCCTTAACACACTGAGCCACCACTGCCCATCATGTCTACATATCTAAAATGCTGCCATGTATCTGACTGATTAGACATTTGCATTAACATGCAGTTGAATAGGTGTACCTACTGTAATGAAGTGGCTCGTGAGAGTATATACAGGGGCTCACCACTCACCATTTCTGTTTAGTTCTAACTGCCCAAGTGAACTCAAAGGCCTATCTGAATTTGTCAGAGCAGAATGTGTCTGGAGAATGCCTACAGCTTCTTGATTCTATCTATGTTTTTTCCAAACAGAAGTTAAAAAAAAAAAAAAAAAAACTTGTGACAGCATCTTCTAAAATGCGTGAAGCCTAGAAGGCATATAGCTATCAGCATGGCTCAGAAGAACGAGTAGTCTCAAAGAGTGATTTGTTCATTTTCTACTGGGCGCACATGCACAAAGCATCGCAAAACCTCCGTAGGTTATGTACTGTACCAGAAACAGAAATGAGCGGTTCATCTCATGTGTCTTCTAGTCCGAGTCGTTCATTCTTTTGTCACGTGACTCCCATAGACGCTATGCACAGGAAACAGTATTAAGTGGTTCATCTCATGAGTTTTCTAGTCCGAGGGTACAAAATATTCTGACAACACAATCAGCTACTATAACTGTTCCTTCACTCAATGTTAATAACAAAGATTTCCAAAAACAAAATCTTACAAACAAATTTTTGCATTATCACCTGACTAACATAATCTATCCTACTTTCTCAAACAAGAATTCAATTAATCAGATTTTCTCTAGATGATAAGCATCTTACATTTCCAGTGTCATCCAAAACTAAGGAAATCCATTATAAAATTCTCAGCAATGTCTATACATCAAACGAGCTCTTTTGTTTCTTGTGTTTTTTTGCGAGGATAATATAGAAACTACCAAACACTTTTTCATCTTTTGTGATTTCTCTTCAGCTTTTTGGGATGACATGAATGATTGGTTGATCACTAAAATATGTGCCCTTCCACCCTTCACCCGAAATTATATATAATACTTGGCATGTTGCTACCTGACAATAAAGTTGACCTCCTTGTAAATGCCATTCTATTACTTGGAAAGTTCCATATCCACAAATGTAAAACCCTAAAATGTAAAACCCTAACCTACTGTAGACCAGACCTCTTTACTGTTTTCTCACGAGATCTACACATTCATTTTCTCCCTTTACTAAAGCATATGTTTAAGAAAAATGGGATAAAACTCCTTAAAATTTGCCATAAATTTAACATTATCACTGAAGATTAAACTGACCCTATAGCACCCCCTCCCCCTTTACCGCCAACTACTGGGCGCGAGCGTCACTGAGAGCGCAGCATGGGAGCACTTCAGTCTCACCTGGCCAACAATTAACAAAAACATCAACGATATTAACGGAAACTGTAGATAACAAGAGGTAAAGAATAAATTATTTATTTGCTGGTCTTCAATATACATGTAGCTCACACAGAAAGCTGAACAAAACAATTACAAACAACCACTGGTCATGTAAAAGGACCTTTAAAACAAACAACATAATGCATTCAAATTTATGCTCTTCTTTGCAGAAGCACAAACACGATCACCGCGTGTTATTAAAATATACACACAAAGAAAACATGCCCTAATAATTACCTATTTCCACTTTTCTCCAGACATATAAGTGGGGTTTTACCTTCACATGGAGAACAAATTGTCCTGTGCAAACTTGAACTTTCTGCTGGAAACACAGCTTAACACCTGACTGTAACTTCAGCATTTTGATCATGTCACACAGCTTAATTCGTATTATTACGTATGACGACTGATCAGAAGGACACTGTGCGGCACTAGTAGCACAACACTTTCTACACAGATACTGTTTTTGTATATGTTGTTGGTCGTTCGGCTGCTCCCGGCAAGGAGTCGCCACAGCGGGGTATCCAGTCCGCACAACAACTTGGCACAGGTTTTACTTAATTCGTATTAAGCAAAGGGCTGGATGCCCTTCATAACGCAACCCTCCCATTTCATCCGGGTTTGGAACATCGGCACTGCGTTCAGTGGCTGGGGATTTGGGCAACTGGCTGGGAATCAAACCCGAGCCTTCCGCATGGCAGGCGAAACACCTACCCCTGAGCCACCAGTGCCCGCAGGGTTTTTTATTTATTTATTTATTAATTAAGAATAAAACTATATGCCTGGCCAAAATAGTCATCACCTCAAAAAGGTCAAATTACTGGCCGGCATGAAACCCCTAAAACAATTAAAGAGATTTAAAATGACTGGAATTTGGTTAAGAACTGTCCAACACATTATTAAAACCTGTAAGGAATGTGGTCTGATGAGCTCAGATTGAGCCTGGTAAGGGTGGTATTGGTAAGAAGGAAAGCACGTGATACCATGCACCCATCTTGGGATTGTGCTACTTTTTTAGCCGAGCAATATCACATTCAGACATTTAATTATATATATAAAATTTATTATAATAAATTAATTAATTATAGAATAAGGACACATATATAAATAACCACACCTACAGTACGAACGACAACTGTCAATGATGTGAGAAATTTTACTTCCAGCTGTCCATATTGATTGTGTTGCTTGCAATGCTGGGATCTATTTGCTACACATAATTTTCCCACTAGATGTCAGTAGAGTGAAGTAGAATAATTTGCCCTCTATGTGACAGTAGGGTGGCTTAGAATAATTTGCCCACTAGATGTGGAGTGAAATTTACTCGAAAAAGTACAAATTTCCACACAAAAATGAATGCTAGAAAATCTTACAGAAGCTATTCACAAGTAAATTTTGAGAAGTATGTCTAAAAAAAAATTGAGTACACTTTGAAGTTGAGGATTATGCTGTTGTAAGTAAATTTTACATACTATTTTCACTTAAAGTAACACTTTCTTTTGATTATGAAAAAAAAAAAAGTCTCAGTTTTAATCTCTTTTTTACTTGATTTTCTTCACTCGAATTTGAGAATTATTTAAATGATGATTGTGTAAAGCTGCTTAGTGACAATGACACGGTTATAAAATACAACACCTGAAAAAGTATGTAGTAGAGCATCTTGAAAACTGTCAAAAAGCACAATAACTAGACGAAAAAAGGGCAGTAAATTTTATTTCCAGTTTTTTTTCATCAGTATAACTTTAAGTTACAACCTTTACTACCAATTTGTTTTAATACAATCACCTAGAATTTTTACTAAATTCTTATTAAACTCTTTGCTATATGTTTAATGCAGATGAAAATAACAAAAAAAGGCGGTCTCAAGTTTATTGCCAAGGGATTGAACTCTTGCGGAGACTTCAAGGTCATCAAGCTCAGGAAAGACTTTTTGAAACACTTCACAACTGTATTTCAGCTTTGGTGAGTCACTGTCCACTGACCCTTCCATAATAATGCTGTTCTGCTGGCTGTCGGTATATGGACCTGTCCCACCAATGTCATAGAAGTGTATGATCCTCAAACAGAGTAGAAGATAAGGTTGTGTTCCACAGTGCTATCATGTGTAATTTTTGTAAATGATTTTACAAACTATATGAATTACCTCCACACGTCAGTAAACTGTAGAAATTCCTGAAGTTGATTTTAGCTCTATAGCTCAAATAGTTTCTTTTAGCTCAAATATTTTAAGTCAGAAAGAAGCGTCTATCATTTCAGTGATTACATCTCAAAAGAGGGCGCTCCAAACCAAATCACTGCATATTAACAACTCACTCAGAGTTTATGTAGACCTATTCACAGCTGCCCCAGATCATAATGATAAGGATATGGAAGTATATTTAGACAGTGTAACTGGATACTAGACTTGGATAACCTATTAACTGTTGAAGAAATTGTTAACACAATTGTTAATGAACAGTAGGACTGTAGAGGTGTTTGGATTTGTGGGTTCACCTACTGTAACTCCGGGTATGTATAATGGCTATATACTGTACATAAATTAAAGCTATATGTGGACGACATTCTTTTGTTTGTTTCTGATCCGAAAACAGCAACGCCTTCTCTACTTAACACAATTGACTCATTTTGCAAGTTGGATAGAAAGTTAATTGGGCTAAATCAGAGGCTCTACCCTCATCAAAATTCTGTCCAATGCCACTTTTCCAAACTATTACTGTAGCTTTCAGTGGCCCAAACAAGGTTCAGACATCCTTTTCCCCCAAAATAGAGGATATAGTAAAAGTATTCTTTCACCTGTTATTCCAGAAAGGTGATACTGATGTTCAATATTGGTCTTCACTGGGTCTATCTTTTTTGGGGAAGGTTAATATTATTAAGATGAATGTTCCTAAAATAAATTACCTGCTTCACTCACTCCCATCGCAAATCTCCCCTAAATGTTTCAAACTTTGATGACATACTTATGGAATTTTTACGGAATGGAAAGTGTCCACATATGCACTTGAGAAAACTGCAACAACTACAATAGTCGATAATGGAGGTTTGCAGCTCCCAAAAGTTCTTCATTATTATTATTCATTTAGTTTAAGGCACTTGACACATTGCTGCCTGAAAGAGCTCCCTGATGGCTCAGTATAAAGAGCTCTGTCTCAGATCCTCGTCCATTAATACAATGGCTGTCCGCTAAGCCGTCTAAATATATTAATACTCATCCAATTATTTATGACCTTCAACCACATGAAAGAAAATTGCAAGAGCGATCAATTTTGATCCTCACTTAAAAGAACCCTTCAGTATTTGGCTAAGTCCAAAGTTAAGTATTTCCAGACAGCATTTTATTTTCTAAGGAACGGGAGGGAAAAGGTATCCTAACATTAGGGGATCTGTAAACGGGAAATGTCCTGAAATCAGTATTTATTCTTAGGGATAGAAAGACACCTCGAAAGTCTTCCTTCAAAGACTGGGTGACACAGCTGGGGCAATTGTTTCTTTTTGGATTGATTGATTGATTGATTGATTGATTTTAACCCGCTTTAAAATATCAGCTAAATTTCAGGTTCTGGGGTTGAATCCCAAATGGAATGTTAGTGCATTAGGTTGTTCTATTGCTTATCCTAAACACCAAGTAGGGCCCTTGATCATGGGTTAGAGAGGGATTTGAGATTCAGTCAAGTGTTAGAATCTATTGGGTTGTTCAGAATATTGTTCTAGATCTTTACACTAGTCCCTGTGAGAACAAGAGTAGTAGGTGGGACCATACTGACTATGTGATGGAAAGGCAAATTCTCTAATGATTGGCTTTTTTCAAAAGACCATAATCCAGTTTTTGTCTTTCTATGATTTAGTAACAATAAAAATCTAAAAAAAAAAAAAAAAAAATTCACTTTGATTTTTGTTAAATCACATACTGAGAATCATTCTGTACACAGATCACACAATTTCACAGTTTATTTTAATCTGAAAACAAATCAATTCTTCATATATGGTTAAAATAGAAAAATAAAAATTATGTTACAAAATGAACAATAAGGAAAGTTTAAAAGATCTGTTTCAGCAGCTGCAAGAAGACATTTTAAAAGCCCAGCATAGAGATCTGTACAGTATGTGCTACCTATGATTTCTGGCACAGACTTTAACAGGAACATGTTTGTAGACCATCTGAAAAGACAAGTCTAGTATTATTTCGCTAAAGGTTGATTCCGAGTTCATTTAAAAATATACACACTGATGATGTCATACTTATCCACTATGAACTGCAGAATATAAAAAAAAGGCTTAAGAAATAAGGAGTATGCAATATGGTAACATCTTATAGACCTTAGATGTTTTTATGGATGTTTGATTGTATAATCCTGTCCACTAGTCCATATATCTTCAATACATCTCCAAATCCATTCAGAAACTTTTTTTTCTTCTTTTTCTTTTTTTTCATAAATAAAATGTGCTTTGCTCAATATAATTTGAGTGCAGTTGGACGTTTTTAAGTGGTACTGTGGCACACAATAACAGGGAGCAATGACAGATGTAATAACATAATGTAAAAAGCTTCACAGACTCTGTTTTAAACCTCCAAACAATCCAGAGTGTGTGGTTTAACCTAAGGATGTTTTCCATGTGGGATTTGTCCATTAAGGTCTGCAGAAAAAGGTATATAAACAACGACCTTCACTAAAACACTTGGTCTCCATTATGCTGGTTTCCACTCAGTCTGTTGTGATTATTATTACTGTTGCTATTACTATTTCTGCCTCCTGTTTGCAGTGGATCCTGACAGCCAGACGTTTTCTGTTGACTTTCTTCATCAGTATTGAAGCATGGGACGGCAAAATACCCCTTGTAGAAATTCCATGCCACAAGTGCCGATAACATCAGTGTTAAAATAATGACCAAAACTTTGAGAGCCAAGAGGGTGTTCTGCTGTTCCTGCACCAGCGGCTGGACCGAAGGATCTGTCATGAAGTCCCCAAGCCTCAGCTCATAAGTAGCAGATTGAGTCAAATAATCTACTCCCTTGATGGTCTCTACAGAGGTGCAATTGTAGTGGCCGGTATCACTGTCTGAGGCCTTGAGGATGAGCAGGGTGTTGTGCTGAATCTGGTATACGTTGGAGTTTTCAATTGGGTGACCGTTTACATGCCACTTTACTTGAGCCAGGTTTGATCCTGGTTCACACAGTAGGCTGACCATGTTACCCGGGTAGAAGAATTTAATGGCTGTACTGCTCTCTATAACAGAAAAAAATACATATTTATTTAGTTATCTTAATTGTTTTTTTGTTGTTGTTTTTTATAGATAATTTAAGATATCTTTTATTTTACTCTTGGAGAAAGAGTTATTACATTTTAAAAAGTGCGTTAATGTCAAACTCACATGTCACCTCAAGCACTTCTGCTCTATGCACAGTAATGTAATAAAAGTAATAATATGTAATAATAATACTAATAAGAGAAATGTATTGCAACCTTGATGTGCAAATGTATTTATGACAAAGTAAAATGCATTGCACATAGTAGTAATTGTGTAAAAACATAGTAATTGGAAAGAACAGCATGAAGATAACACTGACTGAGCCTATGCATAATGGCATAATATGTAGTACAAGAGTGGAACGGTGGTGTAATAATAAGCACTGTCGCCTTGCACCTCCAGCGTCTGAGTTTGATTCCCAGCCAGGGTCGATGCCTGGCTCTGTGTGCATAGAGTTTGCATTTCCGCTGGGTTCTCCGGTCTTCTCCCACAGTCCAAAGACATGCATATTAGGCTAACTGGTAATTCCAAATTGCCCATATTGTGTAAATGAGTGTGTGTATGTGTGGTGCCCTATGATGGATTGGCACCCTGTCCAGGGTGTAGCCCACCTCCTGCCCTAAGTCTCCTGGAATTGGCTCCAGGTCTCCTGCGACCCTGAATACAGGATTAAGCAGTATACTGTAGACAATGAGTGAGTGAGTGTGTGAAAGTAGACAGCAGCCCATGAAGCTAACAGATGAGCAAGTTATGCAGGTAGCACCATGATGTATAACAGAAAGGCCTTAAGCATACAGTAGAACTCCCAGTCCACATTCCCATGTCTTTGTAGGGAGCTGTTGAAAAGCCGAATGGCTCTGGGGACAAAGGATTTCCCTGAATCTTTCACTGAACACACCCTTCTGTTTGCAAACAATTATGTGCAGTGGGTGGTCAGGGTTGGCCATGATGGACAGCACTTAGTTTAATGGCCTCCTTTCCACAACTTCCTCAAGGGAGTCCAGCTCCAAACCAACCAATGAACCAGCTCTCCTGATCACTTTGTCCAAGAGTGTGTTAGAAGCGCTGGTTAAGTCAAAGAACAAGTTTAGCCTTTAGCTTGGCGCTGGCACAGGAGCCCTGATACCTGCCCCTTAATTCCTCCGAAACAGGGAATGTAGTAGTGGCGTGGCTCTTTTATCAAAGAGTCAGAAGTTCTTCTCTTAGATAAATGAAAAGATTAGATCTGGACAGTGCGGAAATTGGTTCCATATCCATAGGAAAAACAAGCAAATGAAACCAAAAGAAATGATGATGGGACTACTGGATGGGCTACATGTGTCTGCACCCAGAAATGTTAGTGAATATTGAGTGTTTGGAACAGATGAGAGGGAAAATGAGGTGGCTGCTGAGGTTTTGCATAAACAAGTTTTAAATTAACTCTTTAGACACTTTGCAGTCTGTCATAGTTAAACATTAGTACCCACTTTTTAAATTTAATCTACAGTACCAGTGAAGACTTTGGACATAACTCCTAAATCAATGTTCTAGTCAAATTCATTTGCAAAACCTATCATGCACCGTGATCAAACCAGCTGTTATGAAGACCATCCCAGGAAAGCAAGACCAAAACTCATCTCTACTGCTGAGGAGAAATTAATTATGAGTTACCAGCCTCAGAAATCACCAATTAACAAACAGAGTTGTTATGAAGGCTTTACAGAGCATAATCTCAATATTGATTATTTGAAGGAAATTATTGCATATTTTGGATGCCTTCAGCATTTTACAATGTAGAAAGGAATATAAATCATGAAAGACCATGGAATTAGAAGGTGTATCCAAACGTTTGACTGGTACTGTATAACATTTAATTTAATTTAATATGAAGAAATGAGGGGTGGCTCAAGACTTTCTAACATTACTGTATATTCAGTCATACACTAAGTAAAGAGGTTAATTTCAACTTTTTATTTTAAATACTGTACCACTATATCATGGATATAAAAGTCCATGTTAACATACCAACTGCAGGACAACGTGTAGTGTCTCCATCTCTCAGACTCTGAACCACCTCACTTTAGAAGAAAAAAATAAAAGAACACAACAGAAAATACAATTTATTTAACGTTCCCACTTTAGACATAGGCTCTAGTACAAGCAGTACAATATTTTAGGTCAGAAGGTGATTGATTAGTTCATAACTGAAGTAAAAAATGCTGTAAAATTCTAATAAACAGATTATAAATTGAAGTGGCGATGCTTTCTGAGGTGTTTATTTAAGATTTATGAATAGTCTCCGGTATCAGAGCTTTGTAACAGTCTGAGGTAAAGCTTTACAAAGAACAGCTGTTAATAGCTGATATAAGATGATATAAGATTTAAATTGTTTAGTGGACATAGTGATATAATAAATATGTGTAATCATTGCCAAATTGCTGTGGTATAAGATGAATAAAACGTGCAGCCTGTTGTTTATTCTACTTCAGCATCACTCCAACCCAATGTTCCTATTCCTGTTTTTTAAATAATTTTACTTCCTTACAACACTATATTACAGCATGATAGTAGTTTATGCTCAGTACTGTACCTGTGTGTATTTGGGTGAATGCTGTTTACAGCAACACAGCTGTTAGAGATGAGATCCCAGCCGCAGTAGGGGTCTCTGGCCAGCACACAGTCCATACAGGAAGTGTAATGGTCACATGCACTAAGTGGCATCTGCACGGCTGCCACCTCTGAGCCTGCATACAACTGCCCCTGACAAAAGAGCAGAGTGTGAAGGTTTAATTAGCAGAGTAATAGCACAGTTTTGCTTATAATATTGCAATGCACACAACATTATGGGTGACATATCAAAGTTCAAAAAAGGACAAATTGTTGGTGTGCATCTCGCTGGCGTATCTGTGACCAAGACAGCAAGTCTTTGTGATGTATCAAGAGCCACAGTATCCAAGGTAATGTCAGCCTACCACCAAGAAGGACGAACCACATCCAACAGGAGTAACTGTGGACGCAAGAGGAAGCTGTCTGAAAGGGATGTCCGGGTGCTAACCCAGATTGTGTCCAAAAAACATAAAACCACAGCTGCCCAACTCACTGCAGGATTAAATGTGCACCTCAACTCTCCTGTTTCCACCAAAATTGTTTGTCGGGAGCTCCACGTGCCAATGCCACACGTGCCAATGCCAAACATCAGTTTCAATGGTGCCAACAGCGGAAATCTTGTGGACAATGTGAAACATGTATTGTTCTCTGATGAGTCCACCTTCACTGTCTTTCCCACAAAAGAAGCCCCAAAGAATCGTACCACCCAGACTGTTGCATGCCCAGAGTGAAGCATGGGGGTGGATCAGTGATGGTTTCGGCTGCAATATCATGGCATTCCCTAAGCCCAATACTTGTGCTAGATGGGCGCGTCACTGCCAAGGACTACCGAATCATTCTGGAGGACCATGTGCACCCAATGATTCAAATATTGTACCCTGAAGGCAGTGCGGTGTATCAGGATGATAATGCACCAATACACACAGCAAGACTGGTGACAGAGTGTTTTGATGAACATGAAAGTGAAGTTAAAAATCTCACATGGCCTGCACAGTCACCAGACCTAAATATTATTTAGCCACTTTTGAGATTTGGAGTAGCGAGTCAGGAAATGTTTTCCACCACCAGCATCACATAGTGACCTGGCCACTATTCTGCAAGAAGAATCCCTCTGGCCACTGTGCAGGACTTGTATCTGTCATTCCCAAGACAAATTGATGCTGTATTGGCCGCAAAAGGAG
>JAQMYJ010000018.1:13883557-13897096 GCA_030014305.1 Clarias laeviceps | reverse complement strand
CTTTTGATTGTGTAAAGCTGCTTTGGGACAATGTCAATTGTTAAAAGCGCTATACAAATAAAATTTAATTGAATTGAATTTAATTGAGTTATAGTAGAGCACTGTGGTATAAGTAGAAATAAATATAGAGTACAAAAAAAAAGAGAAGATCATGCTCTGAAAGCATAACTTAAATAAAAAATCAACAACAAAAACATGCTTCATCTTTTTTATCAGCTATCTTGTTCTTGTGTCAATTGGAAAACGTTTATGTTCATGAACATAAATTCTATTAAATTCTAATAGAAATAATTCTAATAGAAATCCGAATAGTCAGAAGTGATGGCAGCTGTAATCCTGTGCTCACTGTGTAAACATTTTTTATTTATGGCTCTGGCATCTGGTGTTCAATGCACATTTATATTTATTTTTCCCCACATTTAGCTTATCTTGCGTGTTAGCAAGCAAGTAGCATAGAAATAAACAAAAGAAAACAACTGGACATTTTTCAAGAGTTTGAAAATAGATAGCATCCTCGGTGAAGGTTCTGCCAAGAGCAACAGTAGTACAGAGTCTGGCCTTTAAAATACATGCAGTAATCAGTTTTATGATGATGTTGTATTGGTAACATTAAAAAAAAAAATATATATATATATATATATATATATATATATATATATCAATCTCTCCCTCACTCTTGTTCACTCACTCGCTCAATTGCTTGCTGAGGGCTGTACAGTATGTACAGTAGACATTACAGCTATGTAGCTATGAAATATAATCCAGCCAGCACCCCTGCTAACAGTAATTTATATTTAGATTAATTGTACCCACAACTAAGCAAACATCAGATAAAAATATCCATTAAATTAGAATTACTTTTGCTATTATTAGGGCTCCTATTTTTCTCTTCCTTGCACAATAAAGATATAAAAAAACTGAATAAATGATCTCTAGAGGAGAAAACACTTACGCAGGGATCTCTCCTACCAGAGGGAGAGACAGGGGAGAGGAGGGCGCTCTGGAGAGAGATCGAGCTCTTCTTCTTTGTCTTTCTTTCTCCACCACCTCCTTTAACATGTGCAGCTGCCCGGGCAGCAGGGTTAGTGCCGTGGGCACGGTTAGCTGAGGACGACCAGATAGAAGAAATCCATTAATGACATGTTCATCACAGATAGAAATGTTGTTTATTTATTCGTTTTATTTATTCAGATATTCATTCACTTATCAGTAGTTTGATGATATTGGGTTTGGATTTAAACTGAAAGGACATGTGACATGTGACAAAACGTCCTAATTCTAAAAATATAACATTTAACAAATCCTTAATAAATGTTCTTTAATGGTTTGGTCAAAGTATGATGACAATGACGACGGAAGACAGACTGGGATCCCTCTGTGTGGCCTATCCTTCGCTCGCAGGCGTCACAGTGAAACAGCCAGTGCGCAGGTACAATATTGCGCAACACAGACTATACAAGCCAGTCCATGACTTTACATTCATTAATTGAATTAATTGGCCCTTGCTCTTTTGTTTATTATTATTATATTTTTAAAGCCTCTTGTTTTTTTTTTTGTTTTTTTTTTTATTTTGAAGATTTTTTTTGTTAAGAAAATTTAATAGCTAGTGCACATCTATGTTTCCTAAAAAAGGTTATGTGAAAGAATGGTTAAAAAACAGCGAATTGTTCAGAAGAAGTTGGGAGTAGAAGAAAGTGTGGCATAAGCTTCACAGGCAGGTGACAATATGCATACATTTGAAATGTTTATTTGAATAACATTAGTGGTAAAAATGTAAAAAAATAAATTTTTAGATTTTGTGATTATAGTAATGAATACTGATTCATTTTTATTTATTTTTTTGCTTTTGCTCACACTATATTTAATCCTTGCCTGCACATTTTTGTGCGAGTTTTGAAGATCCGAATTAGTGCAACTGAAGACGGATATCATTGAATCCTGATGATAGCCATTTGTGACCAAGAGACCAAAATTGGATACACTTTCTGGGAGGGACCCCAGGGATACCATACGTCTATCTGTAAGCTCATGTATGTGGAGGAGCTCTTCTTCCGTATTACCATCTGTTTGCTTTTCAGGTGAATTTTGGCTAGGTGTGTGCGGTCACTTCATTAGTCAATGTACTACAGAACACATTTGCAGCTTATTCGAGATATGAAGTTTGCATATTGTACAGCATATGATAAAAGATTAGCCTGGATTATTCTAAGAGAAAGAAAAAATTGTGGAGAAATGGTGGCATGGGCATCTATAGCTGCTGGTTGAACTGAAAAAAATTGTACAATATTGTTAAGAAGTCTTGAGCCACTTCTTATGTCTTCATATTTTGTTTCCAAACAGCGAGACATTCTTGTATCATTAACTTAGTCTTGAGGACTAGTTCTCCAGGCCTCCTGAAGGATTTTTTGGGGCTCTTGTTAAGTTTTTGGTCCCTGTACCTGAATAGTTTCTGAGGAATGTTTTTTGTTTAAGCCACACAGTGACCTATGAATCATTCAAGCATTAAAAAATATCTAACTTAAGGCATTAACCAGTGAGAAACAGATGCAGATAATGACAAATGATCAGGCCGGTGATTAATATACTGCTGATACTGAATGCTGAGTGGTTGGAACAGATGAGAGGGGAAATGAGGTTGCTGCTGAGGTTGTTACATAACAATTTTTAAAGTATATCTTTAGGCACTTTGCAGATTGTCACAGTAAAACATTTATTTCCATTCCCTTAATTGTCATCTACAATTGTACATCATTTAATTTAATTTAATTTAATTTAATTTCATATGAAGAAATGTGGGGTGGCTCAAGACATTTGCCCAGTACTGTACAGTGTTGCTAAAAAGCAGCATACATGCGGCCAAAACATGGTGAAAAAGTGAATTTTCAGATCATACAACACAAGTTTTTTTGTAAATTTGCATACACATTTCTATTTTTATCAGATAAAAAGAAACCGAATAGAATTTCATGTTGTTTTATGTAGTGTCCGTAACTTTTTTGAATTCAAATCTTAATTGTAATTCAGATGAAACTTGCCCAATTAAGAATTTACATGAAAAGACATGAACTTGAAAATTTTTTTTTCTAAATCGCAAAATTGTTAAGATATTGCAACATGAATTTGACATGGTTACAGACACTACAGATTTTTTTGCTTTTTAATCTTTTACGAAAAACCGAAATGCTTTAATTTAAGCAACAATTTTTACAGGTCATATACTAAAATGACTAATTTACTCAAAAAGAAATATGAATAAATTGCATTTTAAGTTATTATTGTTTGAAGTGATATAACAATGAAAAACTAATAATGGCTAAAGTTAGCAACTTTAGACATTTTTAGGGAAGCAAGATTGGTAACACCCATTTTGCATAAAATTCAGAAGTAGCTTCTGACACACACATGTTCTGTATTATATGTTTAAAACAAAAAGATATATACACAAAATCAGCATATATAAACTGATATATGTAAATAAAACTGCTCTGATTCAACCAAAAATTCTAGAAGCTCAATGAGACAGTGCAGCGACTGGGGAATTTCCCAGGACAAAACCGGGATTGTTCTTCACTAGTTAAGTCAATCAGCTGACTGGTATGCAACCAAGGATACTGATGACTTCACTGAAGTGAGACTGAAAGCCGTCAAAAACAAGCACTTTAAGTTTTGTAGATCTTCACCACATAATGTGCCTTTTAATTGTTAACATGAAAAAGAAGAGTATATAAATGTGCTAATGTTGAAACTGTGGTGCAAAACATATGGAATTTATGTATTCCTCTATGTTATGCAACAAAAACTGTAATAAGGATTATGTTTTTTAATATTAATACATTAAAACCACTCTAATACACATATGATAAAAATAAAGAATACTTTGAAGTATATTCTATACTTTTGCACTCACATCAACTACGGAGTAGAGGAAGCCTTTCCACAACTCTCGTGCCTCCAAGTTAGGAGCCTGAGAAAAGAAACCAACAGTGAAAGAAAAGTCATCTGAATGTTTCATGATGTATGAACTTTTGTCAGTATGTACAATAACAGACACATCCCACACATATCTGTGCAAATCTGAGACTTCTGCATGCCTAATTTAATCAACATTTAATTGCTTGCTATAAAATGAGGTAATCATGTGACAAAGACAGACAAAAAATGCCAAAGCAGTGGCATGTATCAAATCTTATGGTCATTTATACCAAAGCAAAGTTGATTTTGATTGTTCAGAACGTGTTCATAAGAAAAGCAGGTATAACTGAAGTGCTGGTTACAAGGTGAATCACATTAAAGCGACCGTTTTAATACGTTTCTATAACGTTTTTATAAGACGAAATTTATAAAATCATGATTATAACAGGATCTCAATACAAATCAATCCTGCACCTAGGTCTCAGAAAAATCATCGTATCAGGTGGTCCCTGGTGATTCCCATTCTTAATCTATATTATAATTCTCCCTGTGCACAAAACAAAATTACTGAAAAACAGACATTATGACAATGATCTTTAGCTTCAGGAACCAAGATCTGGGTCATCTCCAGACCTAAACCCAATGTGGGTGAACAATTGTAAAGAAGGCAGTAGCAGTCAAGAAACTGTCTGCACATGATCTTCAGGAAGCAATCAAGCAGGCATGGATTGTGCAAGTGTACTGCAAACGTCTTTTTGACTCAATGCAGATCCAGCAAGTTTTGAAGAATAAATTACTTCATATTAAATACTGATTGTTGTATAGTCAATGCATCAAATAACAAATGATTCTTATTATCTTGATTGTCATTATTTTACAAATATGAGAATGTTCTTAAAACATTAAATGGTTGGCCACCACTGTATACTGTAGATATACTATTATTATATTATATACTATAATACTTATTATACTATAATATTATAGTATAATAAGTAGTATTATAGTATACTATAGTAGTGCCTCTTATTAGGATATTTAGCTAGTACAGGTAGCTACACTGCTAATCGGCTAGCACAAAGCCCATCATGTCACGTCAATGAATTTATCATTTTCCACCCAAAAGCATTGCGTACCAACAAGACTTATGGACCAAATATGACTGATTATTGGATTGATTAATAACTGTCTAGTCTTATGCGAAATATTAAAATAGTGTAATGTATATTTTAAGTATTTCACTTCATGTGAACTTACAGTAAGTTTAATCTCTCCATCCTTCATGCGTAAATTCATTCTAGCTGCCTCCAGGTTTCTGTCCCGGCTGCAGTCATCAATCAAAGACACAAACCCACTCAGATCCAGTTTCTCTACATACTAAATAGAGAGAAAGGGGGAGGGGGCGGGGGGAGAGAGAGAGAGAAAGAAATGCACAAACCCCGAACTATAAGAAAGAATTCCAACTAAGTGAGACTAACAACTGTTTTATATGAGTAAAAAGAGACATCTTTTGGCCTTCAAAATCAATATCTACTTTTTTATTAAATTTGTAAGTATGAATTGAAAAACGTAACCCTTCCCTAAATAATCTACATAAAAAAAATGTTCAAATTGACTGTTAATGCTTACATGTGTGTCCTTTGCATTGTTGAAGAAGTATAAGGTGTTCCCACACAAGCATGTCCATAGTCTCCGAGACACCTGCGTAATTACAGAAAGAATTGTGGTTATTTGTGCAAAAAAATCCTTTTTTTTCTACATTGAGTCTCAGCGAGACAGGGTGCTCAATATTTCCTTTGATCGGGTCTCTGACGATTAAACAGGATGATCTGAATAAGATTTCACTCCATGGGTCGACCCCCACCATGTACACAAATCTTCGCCCCTGGAAGATACAGTCCTTAAACTAGAGTTTGCAGAACAAGGGCTGTCAAGACATGACTTTCAAGTGCACTCGCCGTTCAGTGCCTGAAAGAATCCGTTACAAACCTTTAAACACACTAAGATTCGACTTAGATTTCTAAGATTGATGAAATGTGCCTTTGCAGTCCTGTTTTAATTATTATTAATATTATTGGCTTTAAATAATGAGTTATTAGAATTGTCAGCATTGTAAGCTACTGTAAATAATAAGTTATTTAGCCATTTGAAATAAAAATTTTAACAGTGCAAACATGCAAAATACTGCTCATACTGACTCATACGATTGGTAAAAACTGTTAAAACGTTTTTCTCTACTTCTAAACAAACTGAGATTATTAAAAAAATCTAAAAATGCTCAAGTAAACACGAACAAGCAGACTGTCCCAACACACCGTTTCCCAAACAGCTTATCTTAGGCTACGTTCACATAACAATCCACATTCCGGTTTTTTGGGTCAGATCAGATTTGCAGGTCATAACATTTTACATTAATAATTTTATCTGACTCATACATGTGATTTCAGCAAAAGCATGCTTGTCATTTTGCTCTGTAGTATTTATTGCAGTCTAGAAGAAAGAAGAAAGCCATGCATCTTGCTTTTCCTGTTTTATCAGTGCTGCTGTGAAATCCCCATGCTGCCGGTTCTGACTGATGTCAGCGAACACCCCACGTGCGCAGAGGCCAAAAAAGTTGCATTGTATTTCAATCTGCCCGTTCTCATTCAAGTTGCATGACAGTGTATCGGTTACAGTATGTGTTCATTCTAGGACCAGATACAAAAGTAACATCAAATTTATGTGTTCAGACAGCCATTAAAAAATTCAGATCTGCATCACTTTAGGCTAAAAAAAAAAAAATCTAAATCTAGTTACTTCAGGCCGGTAACATGAACATAGCCTTTGCCACATACTACACTTGTGCTAAGGTGAACGCTTATAACTTTATTTTTTCCTTATCATGTTTTACATTCACATGTAGCATTTATTTAGAACTAATAGGAAAAAAAATCTGAAATTGCACCTTTAAAAATGCAAGTGTGCTACAGTGGATGGAAATCTTAAGGCAACACCAAATTCTTAATATTGTAGTAAAGCAGTTATGTTTTTTTATAGGTAAGTTACATAAAATTTCATATTTTAATGAATTGCCTACATTTAGTGTCTTTCCGTGTCATGTACAGTAGCAATTCCAACTCATGGCTAATACATATTATATTATATTATATTATATTATATTATTTAGAATAATATGTAATATATAATATCCAAATGCATCTTCAAAAACATCGGGTTTATCACTAATTCACAACATTCTTATTAGTCTTTTCATCATCATCACAACTCATAACATGACAAACAATGAAACAATGTACTGTCATCTTTGCATAGATTAGAGATTTGCCCTTTCTCTTAATACTCTATGGCTTGTTTCACTAAATCCAAACCTCGGGGGAAGCCTAAAACCCCCAGAGGGGAACACGGGGCACAGCTGTCTCTCTTTCCACCATACACACACCCACCCACATACACACACACACACACCATCCATCTATACATTTAAGCCAGCCCCACCAACAACCCCCTTCCCACTCCCACTGCACCTGAACCCCCTGAATATTTATTTTCCAATCTGTCTAGCTTTCTTTGTTCTCAAATTTCTTCTTTTGCTTTTTACTTAAAAGCCAGCTGATGCCATAGACATCAACACCTAGTCATAAATCACATTTATAGACATGATGAAGCAGGAAGAGAATGGTACAGTCAGCAATCTGTAATGTTTGTGTATCTATGAGTGACGCTGTAGATGCCAAAATCACATTATACACCAGTTAGAGCAAGATTTATATTTATTTCAATACAGTTGATACTTTTGTACATGCCAATTACAGATCCGGTTGCATTTATTACATTTATAACTGCGATCACACAGATGACAACTTTGGCAAAGTTTATCAGGCCTTACGTTGGGAACTGCATGTAGAAATGTATTACTGTATATTAGTTACTTTTAACAGACATTTCTTGCAGTTTAGTTACATGATGTGTTTGGTTTATTTATTTCATTTCCATACAACTTATCCTGTATAGGGTCATGGAGTGCCTGAAGCCTATTCCAAAGAATTTGGGGCACAGGGAGGGGTACACTGGATTTGAGGTCACAATCACACACACACACACACACACACACACTTATACACAGTTAAGGACAAGTTCCACTATCTGGAAATACCAATATATTTTTTTTTCGTGTCTGTTACCGTACTGTTACTTTCTGTAAATATTGCACTGCCTCATCCATTATGCATCTTTGCACCCTCCATAACTTATGTTTATTATTGCACTACTGTATATTCCACCCATATTCATTCTGTATATATTGTATAATTCAGAACTTATATGTATATCATATTATTTGAGCATGTTATCTTCTTGACATGTCTATATTCCACTGCACACTTATACCGTGTGTGTGTGTAGCTGTAAGCCATAATCATCAAAATTAAAAGGAAAACACTTAAAATATATGAGTCTGTAATGAATCTACTTTTTGAATTGAATTCCTAAAATAAATCAACTTTTTGATAACATTCTAATTATATACACAATATATCTTTATTACCTACTGCACCTTCTGTACAATAATCACTCACATCCATGTACATAAAATCCGCTAGTCTAAGTGATGCGCGCGCGCTGTGTGTGTGTGTGTGTGTGTGTGTGTGTGATGGCTCGTTTATTAGAAAGCAAGTGCAAGATTAATAGATCTATTAGATGCATCTAATTAACACCAGGTTAATCACAGGGATGTGTGTGATCCGCAAAAAAGGTGTGCCCATGCACCGCAACACTATTGCGCGCGCGCGCACGCACACACACGCACACACACACACACCAGTGCATTTTTAAAGCGCATTTTATTCCACTATAGTGTGAAACCAAATGACAGATATGATAGCGCTTGATCAATCCAACCAGGGAGCCTGTCACTCAGTCTTGCCCGAACACACACACACACACACACAATACAAAATGTCAGAGATGTGTGTGTGTGTGTGTGTGTGTGTGAGATAAACCCGCTCTGTGAGACTTCACTGCACCGGAGCAAAGCCGCCTTTAACCCGCCATGATAAAGGCTCTCTCTCTCTCTTACCTTCTCTTTTGGTCCACGTTTCTCAAGATACCCCTCATAATAGCAGGGCGGAAGCTGAGCTCGACTTGCCCCGGGCCGCTGGTTCACCGGTGCCGCCGCCATGGCCGTAGCCAGCTCGGGATCTGACTGGACCAGCAGCCGGGGACAAAGCGCATATCACTGATATGGAAAGCCGAAAGGATCAGAACGTATGGAAAAGAAAAAAAAAGTCGCTTGCCGTCAAGCGCGCCACAACCCAAAGCAACGCATGAGGAGCTCGTTCAGGGGGTGGAGCCGGACTTGATCCAGTCAAAACTCCAAGCTGTGGAGACAGTTTTTGTCTAGCGTTTTTTGTGTGTTTCGGGCTAAATAAAGGATGGAGCATAAAAAACTCCCTTTATTTCTCTATATAATTTGACGCTGTTATACCTATGCGAAATTTCTCAGTGCACTAGAGCATGATCTGCCCGCTTCACATTTGAAATGCCGGACTCCCAGGAACTCCTTAAATGTCCCAAACATGTGTATAATTCTTAGGGAGAAGTTAGGACTATACAGGGGATGTGGCAATAATGTTCCTGTAATCCATATGGTGTTCATGAGTGATTGTGTGTACAATTGAAGCACACTGTCACTTCCACAAGGATCAGACGTTTTATCTATATTACTGAAATATGGCGTTCTTTAAAATGTTTGCGCCATTCAATTGTGGCAATTGTGTCTTAGTACCGTGCTGTGCTTGAGGTCTTCTGTAAATGTCAATTGTTTTTATTCCTTTGTTCAAGAGAAATGTCATAAAAATCATGTTTTGACTTGAACGCCCCTTGTACTGTATCTTGTTGGATTAAGCCCAGCAGTGACTATGTACCAAAACCTGTATACACTCACCGCCCCCTTTAATAGGAATATGTGTACGTCTGGACATTGATGCAGTACAATGGAGAAAAAAATTGAATATGAAAGTTTTGAAGCTTCCTTTTTTCTTTTTTTTTTTTTTGGTTGACATAAAAGTCGCCGGTGGCACGGTGGCTTAGTGGTTAGAACTGTCGACTGTCATCCAGGTTCAATCCCCATCTCAGGTCAGTGTGCATGGAGTTTGCATACTCAGTGGGTTTCCTTCCTCAGTCTGTAGACAAGAAATGTAGACTAGGCTAATTTTCGTTCCTATTTTGTCCGTAGTAAATGAGCGTGGAGTAAATGAGTAAATGGATCTGCACCCTCTCCAGGGTGTACCCCGCTTCATACCCTTAGTATGCTGGGATAGTGATAAAAGTCACCATGTTGTTAAAGCCAAAGTCTACACAATAGAGGCCTTGAGCATGCACTGTTGATACAACCCAAACAAATTGCCCATTAAGATGCCCCACAGTAAAACAAAAAACAACAAAGTGCCCTCAGGTGCCCCCACAGTATACCAAATGCAATAAAGTGCCCAGTACGGTGTCTCTCACAAATGTGATAATGTGCCCTCTAAGATGTTCCCACAGTAGAACACAATTAACTGCCTTTCAAGGTGATCCTATAGCATGGTAAAGTGCCCTATAAAGTGCCCCACAGGAGATTAAATACGGTAAAGTGCCCTATAAATTTTCCTGCAGTAAACACAATAAAGTGTGTTATCTTGTGTCTGAACCATTTGAAAATGTTATCAAAGATAAGGTCAAGAATTAGTTATGAATAAATAAGGAAGTGCCCCGGAGTACCTCTATGAAATTCCGGTCAGAAGTTAGTACACACTCATAAACATGAATATCATGTAAATATTGTGATTCCAAGGATTCCTTGTTGTTTTCTGGGGAAAAATTGTTGTACAACATGAGGGGAGAACATGCAAACTCCATGCACTCCATCACATCATCAGACAGTTGAAACTTTGACACCTGAAACACACATCAAAGCTGATTGTATAATGTATAAAATAGGCTAAATTTAGAGTTGCTGCCTCACAGATAGTATTGGACGGTCAATACTATCAAATATTTGTGGACCGTGCTTAAAATGGACCATGCCAGACAGCAAACCAAAAATTCTCACAAGACGAATGATCAAATATTCAATCATGATTCTCCCAAAAGCTTGTTAATGACTTTCATCTTTTCAAAACTTATGTTGTACAATTATTCAGCTTTTTCTCAAAAATTATTATTGCCATGACAGTTCTGTACATGGTGAGTGTATGTTCTGACTGCACCTGCACCTGTTCGTGGAATGAAGGACTTTCATGGATGACTGTTCATTTCGAAGGACTTTCATTTTCGAAGAACCTTCGTGGATGATGCATTGTTAGCTCAAGGACGCTGATGGGCTCCGCCAACTCCATCTAAAAGACATGATTTAATCACATTAATGTAAAATACTGTAGTTTGGGCATGCTCGCTCAGTGGTAGCTCTTCCCAGCCATTGGATGCAGTGCCTGGACAAAATGGGAGGGTTGTGTCGGAAAGGGTATCTGGTGTAAAACCTGTGCCAAGTTGTGAGCAGATGGCCTGCCGTGGTGACCCCTTTGACTGGAGCATCTGAAAGACCAACAGCAAAATATAATCCTGTAGTTATTGATTCCTATCAGGATAAACCTTCTCCCAACATTTTAGAATGTTAGTATTATATGATTTGATGATGCTCACTCTTCTTTATTTATTCTAGTAATTGAAAATGTTTAAATTAAGTTTTGTATAAGCTATGGACTATGTAATATGCTTTCTTCAGTCTGATAGATAACATATTCCCCTTTTTCTGTGTTTGGCTGATTTTTGTTTAGCCAATTCACCTACAGTACCAACAAGTTTTTAGGGTGTTTGGGGAAACCAGATAACTGAAAGGAAACCTATGCGGACATGGATAGAAGGCAAGTTCAGGACCAACCCATGGATCCTGGAGCTGTGAGGCACGAACTCTACCAGCTGTGCCATTCTGCCATCCTGGATTTTATTTGCTGACTTAAATTAAGCTGTAATGTTGTAGGTTGCCTGAGGTTGTCTTACCAAAGATCACTAGATGCATGTGGATTATTTAAATGTCATCCAACCAGTTTTATCTCCCCTCTTGGTTCTACAGTAGATAGCTGGGTCCTTTGCATTAAAGTGACACTGAATTGAGCTAAATGCTAAACCTTGACATTGACATTTATGAGAAAACCATCTCATCCTATACCTCTTGACCTGTCTTATCATGAAGCGCTGAAAACCCTCTCACTATCTACAGTAAGCACGAATTAAAAACAACTTATGGAGGGACTTTCCTTTCAGGCAAACCAGGAAGTGTTATTGATTACAGATGTTCAAAATCACAGCCAAGAGATATAGTAAACTACATGTTTCTAGAATAAGAACTTTAAATGATTAATAATTTAAATGTGTATGGTTTGATGAAAAGATTGGAATTAACAACATTTGTTCATAGTAAATATATAACCAAGTAATATTTATTTCATATTTTACTGTTTTATTAGCTTTTCATCAAAAACAGCATGAGCATGCAAGGAAAAGAATAAACATACATACTGTACAAACAAACATAAATGCCAAAATGGTTCACATCTTTCTGCCTGTCTGATACATCCGTACAGTGACATGGCCCAGAATTAAATTTCAGTGCAGGGAGGAAATATGCTAAACAAGATTACCGAAACACACCCATGAACAGTAGGGTGAAGGAAAGACACACAGTACTAGGAAGCCGTCATGGCATTCAGAGGTTGTCATTTGATTATGTAAAGCAAGATCTCTCACAGATGGCAAGATGGCTCAATGGGTAGCGTTGTCACATTATATCCTCAGGGTAATTGGTTTGATCCTAGTCTCTGGATCCTGTCCAAGATAAAACTGTAACTGAAGATAAAATAGTGAATAATGATCTGCTGTACTCTTCAGCAATTGTGCAATGTTAATAGGTTTGACCAGTAATACAACTTTATTTTCTTATAATTATAATAATAATAATTTGATTCACTCACTTACTCCCACTTATTGTCTAAACCACTTTATCTTGTATCCAGGATCACGGGGTGGTTGGAGCCTATCCCCTGAGACTTAGGATACAAGGCAGGGTACACCCTGGACAGAGTGCCAACCCATCGCAGGACACACATCCATTCACATACTCATTTAAACACTAAGAGCAATTTGGGACAGACAATTAGCCTTATCTGCATGTCTTTGGACTGTAGAAGGAAACTGGAGTAACCAGAGGAAACCCACCAACCACGGTGTGAACATGTAAACTCCATGCATACAAACCCTAGGCGGGAATCAAACCTTGAACCTGGAGGTGGAAGGAAACAGTACTAACCACTAAGCCACAATGCCACCACATCAAAACCATATCAGACAAAATAGAAACTACATTGAGCCTGAAATGCAAATTACAATTTTGTCTCCTAGGTTATAGAAGATAAGCTTTGAGCAATAAAAACTTTTCTCTGGGAATGCTTGTGAAAGAAAACATTTCAAGTGGTACATAAAAATATGCATAATTCAATTCAATTCAATTTTATTTGTTTAGTGCTTTTAACAATTGACATTGTCCCAAAGCAGCTTAACACAATCAAAAGAATTATTTAAGTTTGTATGGAATTT
>JAQMYJ010000018.1:13869160-13883457 GCA_030014305.1 Clarias laeviceps | reverse complement strand
TTAGTTATTGAAAACTCAGGTAGACTTGTATGAACTATCGAACTGTCAAGTCCTCAGAGAAACAGCTGCCAACACCAATGCATAAGCATTATCAATTCAAACACTACAGTATCTATCTACTTTACATTTTGTTGTCCTTCGTTAAAACTACTGTAAGTTTTTTGCTGGAGTTTAGCTCACGTCAACATTTCACTGCTTATCTTACAGGCTTCTGCAGTTCTCCACCTAAATGATGGGGAATTCTTGTTATTTAAGCACTGTGTGTGAGGCACGCTCATGACATCATGACATAAACATTACAGCAGGGTGTGGGATTATAAACAGATGTCTCATGACAAGAGAGCAGATTCCTCAGGAGCAGCTTCATCACTCAGCAGACTATCCGGCATTAAAGCCCAAAGCAAACTTAAAAAAAAAAAAGTGAAATATGTACATTCTGGCCAGAGAAAACAACTCACATGAAAGAGTAGTAAAGAGAGGCATCTATGAATAGATGGGGTGATGTTTGAGACCATCTAGTGTATCATCTGTTATCAGTAAGGTCATGGCTCTGTTTCAGACAAATAAACATACCTAGGTTACACACTGGAATAGCACGTGTTATATAAATTGGAGGGATTCACAAGCATAAACTTTGCTATTATAAACTATCTAAACATCATGATAACATCATGATAACAAGCCCCAAAGAATGGTCCAGAATAATAAAACCATAATATAAAAATAGTGGTTAGCACTGTCACTTTGGTTTTTCTCCGAGAACTCCATAAGTCCAAAGACGTGCAGATTACGCTTCCAAATTGGCCATAGTGTGTGTATGAGCATGTATGTGTCTGTGTGCCTTACAATGGATTGGCACCCTATCCAAGGTGTACCCCGTGTACTCGTGCCCTATGTCTCCTGGCATAGGCGAACCTGTACACAGGACAAAGTGGTACAGACGATGAGTGAAATATTCTGAAACTATATAGGCTGTTTTGGAGCTTTTGGTTTTCCATAACCAGGCTAGAATGCCAGAACAAATGACACGCCTTCTCCTGGTGAAAGCTGGCAGACATCTATCTGCTCATAGATGAATCCTCTCACACACACACACAATAGTCTGCTCACAGCTCATATTTGGTGGCCAATATGGCAGCCTCTGATTAGATTATTCCCTCAAGACATTTAGAGCATAAAGCAACCAATTTTTTTTTAATGATGTTGAGGTAAACAACATCTTGTTGAGGGTATAATTTTTTTTGGTAGTAGGACATTTATGTTCACACTTGAAAAAATTATATGCATCAATATTCAAGCTCAGTTAGACATAATTTTATGTTATATAAGGAATAAAATGAATGCTGTTACAGAAAAAGCATCACTGATGGGAGAGTTGCTTGTATTTTCCATTTTATAGCATTTGCAGAAATGTTTTATGTCTTTTGTACTACAGCAGTTTGCCAATTGTTACAGTCTTGAATGTATTAAAGTACACACCATAATTTTTTATCAATTTATAGTTATATAAAACTATGTATAGCTATGTATGAGCTGGTAATGTTATAGAATGTTCACAAGACAAGTTAGTCGATGTTGTCATACTGTACGTTAACAAATATAAATTTTCTCAAACTCTTTTTTTTCCCCTAAAATAAAAAGATAAAAATGTAGCAACAGCAAACTGGAAAGCAGATGATTCTCATACTATTACTGACACTAGCACTGGACACTTCTTTAAATATAAAATAAAAGAATTCTCCCTACAGAAAACCTCACCATATCAAAACTATGCATTTAAAAATAATAAATAATAAAGAACAGCACTTTTTTTCCCCAACCCATTTATTATTTGCCTTAAATTATGTCCACCATACAAGTCCCTATGTATGAGCTGTTACTATAGAAACTACAGGACTATTAGAACAAGTGCATGAATATAAACCTGTGATTTGAATTAGAGCCAACAATCCTCTCACAGTTTTCCACTGTCATAGAAAATTAGAAAACAAGATCTCAATAGAACTGCGGTATGATACTAAATATGCTATTCATTGCATTTTATTTCATTATTTAATAATGAAAAGAATCCTCAAACTACAAGACCACATTAAAGAAGCCATGTTTAATGCACTACACAAATGATAATAAACAATAAGTACAGGATAAAAGGATGAACATAATTATTTTCAATACCTGCTTTATCATGTTCAAAGCATGAAGAGTGCCTGATGAATCCCGGCGTCGTCATCTTGAAACATACCAGTGCCATTAGGACAGGAAAAAATAATCATTGATGGGAAAACGTGATCATTTAGTATAATCAGGTCATCAGCTGAACTAATTTTTTTGGTTGAACATAGACCTGACCAATAGAAGCAACCCCAGATAATAAAACTGCCTTCACAGGCTTGTACAGTAGGCACTAGGCATGATGGGTGCAAGACTTTATCAACCTCTTCTCTTGTTACGCTGTTGCGTCCATCACTCTCAAACAGGGTACCAGTGCTGCTCCACAGTCCGTTCTTTATGCTCCCTATCAAATTAAAGACAATTAGCCTCACTGATACTGTAAGTGGTTTTCTTTAGGCTACTGTTTAGTCCCAAACCCTTGAGGGATCTTCTTAGTTGTTTTTCTTTTCTTGATGCAGGACCATAAAATATGACCCTTCTGAATCAGTAACATCTTTGCCATAATTACAGGATATGACATAATTGTTTAGAACACGAGAAGTTAAGTTGAATCAGTTAGGGTTAAAGAACAACTTGTTGCCAGCTAAACCATATTAATCACTGCAGTAATTATTCAGTGGAAGGCTCTTGCCCATTTGCTATTTTAAGTGAAATCTATTTGCCAACTTTTGTTTTTGGCAGGGCAGTTTAAATTCAAAAATTCTTACTTAAGCATTAAAAAAATAATTATTAATTTAAGGCATAAACCGGTTAGAAACAGGTGCAGATGACAGATGATCAGTCCAGTGATTAGTATACTGATGATGCTGGATGCTGAGTGGGTGGAACAGATGACAGTGGAAATGAGGTTGCGACTAAGGGTGTTACATAAACATCCCATTTGTAAATGGTATCTTTAGGCACTTTGCAGCCTGTCACATGAAAACATTACTGATTCTTAAATTTAATCTACATAAATTAAATTTAATATGAAGAAATGCGGCAGCATAGTGGCATAGTGGTTAGCACTGTGGCTTCGCACCTTCAGGGTCAATGGTTCGATTCCCACCTTGGGTCTGTGTGCATGGAGTTTGGATGTTCTTCCTGCACTTGGTTGATATCTTCCCACAGTCCAAAAACATTCACATTAAGCTAATTGGCATTTCCAAAGTTGTGTGTGTGTGTTCCCTGTAATGAATTGGCACCCTGTCCAGGGTTAATCTTCTGAGATAGCTCCAGACTTCCTGTGATTGATTGGTTTTAACAGGTCTAAAGTAGGCCAAGAAAACATTCATGACAACATTAAACCACTGATCAGGTAAGGTTTTCCAGTCTTTAACTGTCTAGTACTGGTCACTGTAGTTGTTGTTGGTCTTTCAGCTGAGCCTGGCATGGGTCGCCACAGCAGACCATCCGGTCTGCACACACAAGCGTGGCACAGGTTTTACGCCGAATGCCCTTCCTGACGCAAATCTCCCATTATCTCCAGGCTTGGGACCGGCACTGCATCCAGTGGCTGGGATTTGGGCACTGGCTGGGAATCGAACCCGAGCCATTTGCATGGCAGGCGAAGCACCTACCACTTAGCCACCAGTGCCCACAGTAGTGGTCACTGTAGTTCTGTTCTGTTATTTACAGCTGAGAACAATTTTATGATGATATTCCCCTAAAATGTCAGGACTAAGTGTTCCATTCATTTTTAATCACCTGTGGAAGGGGACATACCTTCTCTGTTCGCTTTTGCAGAGAGATTGATGCATGACAAAACGGATCTATTTTTGTGTTAATGACGACTAAAATAAATGAATACCGATACCTTCTGCTTGCTGAACAAACACTCCATTTAGAGCGCACAGACTAATGCACCTGAATGTTTCTCCTTAAATGGCTTTTAAGGAATATTTTAACAATTCAGTGAACAATAGAGTACAGAAATGACAGAAACATTCAATTATATGCTGTGGTAAGCTCTGTCATTTTATCAAAGGGATTAAGAAAGGTGCTGTACTGCAAGTGCAGTTAAATCTATGGTTGTAATAAAAGCATGCTGTTAGCTAGGTTGCTGTATTATACGTCTGGTTGAAGTTCTGGTCACTTGGGAACTACTTGCCATGAATGAGAATGGCCCCATATGGGCAGCCTAAAGATGTCTTAGAAACCATGAGAATGGATTTGGACAGCAATTGATTAAAAGATTTTTTGCTAAAATGGCATCTTGACTTTAACAGACTTCAACAGTGATACACTTACCTTCTCAAAATTGCGCATAACCTGGCTAGATGTTCATAAGGGGTTTTCTTCACTAGAAATAGAATTCCTTGACCATAAATTTTACGTCCATCAAAATTGTATTGTTATGTATCAGAGTATTACCATACAGTAGGTCTTGCTCATTATACATTTTCTATTCCCTTAGACTATAAAGTTTTCACCTGGAATGCAAGCACAATAAAAGTAATCGTACTGAATTCCACAACCCACTACTTCCCATATGAAGCTTCTGCAACCCTCCTGAGATAAATTGACTTGGTATCTTTCAAAGTTACCTTATATATATTAAAAATGTTACTTTCCCCGGTTCTAGTGGTTGTTTTCCCAAATGCAATGAACTTTTTTTCCTTTTGTTAAACCACTTGTATTCAAGATGAAGGTCTACCAGACCTCCTTGGCCCTAGCCACCTTCACCAACTCCTCCAGATGAGAGACATAAGATGTGTCTCATTTCGGACAAATTGTGAAGAGGGTGAATTTTTTTTATTTATTTATTTTTTTTTAATTTTGGCCATGCAGTCTATTTTCTATTTTATTTTTTAAGATGTCGCAACTTATAAAAATGCTTTTTTTTTTATTCACATACTGTTACTTTAAGCTCTCATTTTTTTCCACCATAGTTTTCATTAGGTATAACAGACACACCTTATTTGTTAATCATTTCACTGCAAATTATACTATGTATGGTTGTGCATTTGACAAATTAAATTAGAATATTTTTGTTTTTAATATCCTTGAGCGTGACATCTGTCATTGTTTCTTCCTCAGCTCTGAAAAGGACCTCGGGGATAAGTTGGGCTGAGAAGTATCCACCATTACGTTTGTTTGTTACGTTACATTACGTTCTTTGTTGTGAGGGGAAGAAAGGCTGTATTTATATTATCTACCAAATTTAAAGTAATCTTGGAAATGGGACAACCTTAGTCAAAATGCTGTGATGTGATCCGGCCCGGAAGTGAGACAGAGCCATAATCTCTGTATCTAATCCTTGGTCTCCCTCGAGGTCATCTTCCCATTACACATGCTCGAAACAACTCCCCAAGGAGGCATCCCGGAGGCATCCTAACCAGATGCCCACACAACCTCAGCTGGCTTCTTTTAACGCAGAGGCTAGTTTGTGCTAGTCTGAGCTATAAGGCTGAGCCCAGCCACAATGTGAATGAAGGCCATTTCCACCACTATTCATGACCTCATTCATTTGATCACTTAGCTGAGCTTGTGACAATAGGTGAGGATTGAGACCTACATCGACTGGTAAATCAATAACTTTTTCTTTCAGCTCAGCTCTCTTTTTATCACAACAGACTGGTACAATTCCCATATAAAAATCTCTCTGCCGAGCTCTCGGTTCACTCTGAACAAGATCCTGAGATACTTGAACTCCTCTGCTTGAAGCAGGATCTCATTTCTAACCTGAACAGAACAACCCATCCATTTCCAGCTGAGAACTAAATGCTCCGATTTAGAGGCGCTAACTCCGATCCCAGCAGCTTCAGTAATGCGGCCCAGACTTTCACCCGGCTATACAGGGATCTAATGGTCTGTGATAATGGGCTCATCACCACATACTCCCAAATCTCCCTGTGCAGAATCCCTCAACGGACACCGTTGTTATGGAGTGTCCTGTGAGGCACCTTATAAAAACCCCTCCCAACAAACTGAAATAAATAAGAATGTAAACATGTCCAAAACATCTAATATTTAAAGCTAAAAATATTTCTAAACTTAAATAATTTATAGTGTAGAACTCTTGTTTAGGGTAGAAAATGAAGTAAAATATCAGCTTCTCAAAAGCAAAAAAATAAAAATAAAAATTTCTTTTAACAAGGTACATTCAATTCAAATTAGGACTAGACTAGTGATGAAATTTCCAGTGAATGAAATATCAATCGGTTTTGACTTTAAGCGCAGTATAAGACTCTTGGTTGCAGTAAAATATTCGAATGGTGCAAACATTTTAAAGAATGCTATATGTCCATGAATGACTATCCTGGGCGAGGTGGCTCGGACACCACTGCAGTCATTGCGCTGAACACTGTTCATGGGAATGCCCGATCCTTGGAGGAAGAATTTTTTGACAGATGACTTGTCACCAACTTGTAGCAGAGAAGCATCTGTCATCTGTGGGAACTGTGTGAACAATCATTCACAAACACCACTTGCACATTACAGGAACTCGACTGGAAGTTAGTGTGAAATCCCCGTACAGTCCTGACCTCCCTTCAATCTATTTCCACATATTTGGGTCATTAAAGAAGTTCCAGCAATTTAGATGTGAAGTAGGCACTCTGATCATGGCTCTGGTCTACTGAGAAAACTTTCTACCTTGATGTTACCCAAGAACTAGCGAAGCGCTGGTATGAGGGCATTAGTGTAGCAGGGGATTATATAGAGAAATAAAAGGTCACCTGTTATTCTTCACAATCAAGAGTCTCAGTTTGACATGCATGTCCAGTCCTACAACCAAATTGTGTGAAGCACAGCACTTTTTTTTTATATGTAATTCTTCCCTATTTTAAGCGAACAAAGCCATAAATTGCATTGGAATTTTTAATACCTAGTTGGAAATAACCAAAAAAACAGATAACTTGACAAAAAGATTTTTGTGCTTGGTGGAGGTCAACTCTTTTAAACTAACCCCTCTGTGGTAAAACTTAGATTTTTGTCTGAAGCCATGACAAAGTATCATTGTGTAAATTAATTAACAAGTCGAGTCAGGAAGAAAAAAAAAAAAAAAAAAAAAGAGACCGGTCACCTTTAAAGCTGTTCAATTGAGAAGCCACGGGCTGGTTAACACCTGTCTAAGTTTTGCATTTGGTCCTGGGGTACCTTAGACACCCCAGGCATACGGACATGTTTTTAGACAGTAGAAGGAAACAAGCAAAAGGAAATGCTATATAAGATGCAGTGAGATGGCAGCATCTCACACCGGCCAAGAGTAATATCAATCCACTATTCACAAAAAGAGAATGTAGTCCTTTAAATTTTTCTATTTAAGATGAAAATATATATATATTTTTATTCATATTCACTGTAACAACAGGGAAACTTTTCAAACAGTAATGGAAGAGAGAAACGGGTACAAATGTTAAGGCTTTTAAACATAAGTATAAAACTGATTTCCAAACGGAGCCCTTTCAAGACGCTAAAGCGACATAATATTCATATCTCATATCACAAGATTCTCATTTATACCTAGTTTTCTTTGCAATGTATTAAAATAAAGCTAGTTTTTTTGGCATTTTTGACAAAACTGTCCTGTAAAACCTGGAATTTACAAATTAATACCTCAAATAAATACCATACAGAGTGTCCGACCATCTGTCCCTCCCCAGATTGTCCTCAAAAGCATTACAGCAGAAAGAAAGAAAACCTACACATGCCACCACAGTGCAGTTCATTACAAAAGACAGACGCCTCATTTCACATTTCACTGTGCTGATGAAACATTCATTAAAAGAAAAGAAAAATGCATGTGGTAGTGGGGATTCAAAAGACAAAATGGCTCTGGAATGTCTATATAAAAGTAAAGGGTAGCAGCGAAAAAACTAAAATAAAAGGAGAAAAAAAGAAAGGAAAAAAAAAAAAAAAAAGGGAAAACATTTTTTTAAGTTTTTTTTTTTTGTAGTGTTGCTTACCAAACACAGCCTGGATAGAACAAGCATATATAATACTACATCAGCCCAGACATGGAAGATGAGTGATATAAACTCCTCATTTTTTAAGGCCTCATTTTCTGCAACTAACAGTTTGTGAGTTAAAAAAGATAAACAAACTGCGTGAAACAAACCGTGTGCTCCTTTTGTGGCATCATCTGTGCATGGAAAACTGTACATACAGATACCCACACCAACAACTTAAAATAATAGTATTAAAAAAAAGGTCATTATAATGGTCAATGTTTGGTCTTCAATTACAGGTTAAACTCATAGAGACTCACAGAGAGAGCAGCTCTGCTTCATCCAGGCAGAAAGAACAGGGGAGGAAACAAAAGCATGGTTCATTTGAAAACCACTAGTTTCAGATTACATACGTGGACAAATCAAGTATCTGCCAAAAAAAAAACATTTTCTATTGGAATCAAGTGATTTTTTTTTTTTTTTTTGCTCCCTGAATTTGCTCACCAAGTCATTCCTTATTATTTCTCCTAACCAGCCAGAGAAATAGTCAAGGACGCCTGAGCAACACTATTCTCAACTAAACACATGTCGGACATTTCTGAATATCCCCTTTCAAAAGGTCAAACTGTTCGTATAAAAAAAAAAAAAAAAAAAATAGGGGTAATACAATCATGATCAAACCTCTGAATGAAAAGTTTCTGCTGATAAGCCAAATGATCTGTGGTGTTGTTTCGTGGGATGGCCACTAGGGGGCAGGGGGTACGCACACAAAAAAGGTCCATTTGATTAAAAACTCAAAGATGAGCCTGTTTAAATAATTGTGAAAGGAAGACTTGAGAAGAAAGACAGCAGATAATATTTGTGAATTTGTGTGTGTTTTTTTTTTTTTTTTTTTTAGATTTTGAAAAAAATAAAGGATATAATCTCTCCTGGCTTAGTCCATCAAGAGGGCAGGGCAAGGATTCTTAATATGGTAGTGTTTTAGAGACCCTCCTCTAAAGGCAAGCTGACTGAACAGACATACTGGGGGAAAAAAAATAAAACGGCACAGGAAAAAACAATTTTGTGTCTCATGGCGTGGTTCGTATTCAATACACTGTTCAGAGTCTCCAGCCTTTTCTGCGTGTTTAACTCTCCATCTCATCCCAGCTGCAACTGTTCCTCGCTTCTCCAGTCATGGGCTTCAGTTAGAAAGTGGTACCACCACCTCCACGTAGTTGCAGGGAAAGTACCCGGCCTGGCCATGCAGCACGCCCTCGTACCAGTTCTCGTCAATCTGGCTGGTCAGTGTGATGATGTCGCCCTCACGGAAACCCAGCTCTCCATCGTTCTCTGGCTCGAAGTCATACAGGGCTTTACAGCAAGGCTGCTCCATTGCTATAAAGCGATGTGAAGGTGAGAAAGAGCGCAAGATACAGAATGAGAAACAGGCAGATATACATCGAAAGACGGGGTTGAGACAGGTGTATACACAGAGACAGAAAAATACAAAGATGTAGAGAGAGAGAGAGACAGATGGACAGACAGAAAATGAGAAAAATGTACAAAGAGAGAGCAAGAGAAAGATACAGACAAAGGAAGAGAGACATAGTACAGAGAGAGATGTGTGCAGTCAGAAAAAAGGAGAAAAAATTTAAACAGAGCAAGACAGCAAGAATAAGAGAAATTCCAGCAGATGGCAAAACAATTAAAAAAGAGAGAGAAATTATATTACTAGTTAATTGGTAAAAGATATAGCATTACTGTCTTTCTTCGTTTTAAGACTAAAGTTAGTTTCTCTTAACTAAAATCTCAAATACTTTTACACTGCCTGGTCAAAAAAAAAGAAAAAAAAAAGTTGCACACCCTAAGATTTAATTTAGTCCCCTTTAGCTTTGATTACAGCACACAATGTGATGGCCAGTTCATATGTGAAAATAATTCCTCATGCTCCCAGAACCACTCTTTCACAATTTAAGTCCTGAAATACGCCCGTGTGGATCAGGGAAGGAAAACTCCATATGATCTTATTTTACTGCCACATAATGTTGCTGAGCCTAGACTTTGCCAACTGAGGCAATTTCAGATCATAACACTACCTCCAGAGGCTTGTACAGTTGTACAGTACAGTGGGCACTATGCATGATGGGTGAGAAGAGAAGTGCATGAAGTGAATCACCCATCGGATGAATGAAGGATCAAAAAAGGTGAAGTCAGCAAACTACATATAGTGAAATTCTTGTTTGTGGTAGTGGAAAGCCAAGCAAAGCAAGTTTACATATTGTTTTGTGCTTTTTTTTGTACTGTTTTTTTTTACAGTTACTGAAGGATACAACGTCATAAAAACAAATGATCGGCAGCTTTATAGCAACCCATTACAGTGAAATCCTCGGATTGCGAGTAACGCGGTTTACGAGTGTTCCACAAGGCGAGCAAAGATTTTTAATAAATTTTGACTTGGAAAACGAACAAGTCTTGGTTTACGAGTACCGAGTATCATGTATCACGCATGCGCTTCTTGTTTTGATGCGAGCATCACGGAATAGTGCAACCGTTACTGGTATAATCAACATCCGTACTGTTTACTATAACACTGTGACCACGTGTGCGTGCATAAAACATATTTTATTTTGTGTCTGTATGCGTGTGTGTACAGCGCGTGTGTAAAGCAAAAGCAAGTCTCATTGGAGCCTGCTCTTTATGTTGTCTGTGTGTGCGCGTCATTGGACACCGTGCCGCGGACGCACACAGGAACACTTATCTGTCGGGATTTTAAAAAATAATAACTTTAAAGGTAACGTGCAGGTTAATTAGTTTCATTTTTACTTTATATTTTGTGTTAATTATTTTTATATTTTGTTTCTTTTTTTGGAATTTTTGGTTTTGGAATGAATAATTTGAGTTTCCATTATGTCTCATGGGAAAAGTAAATTTGGTTTATGAGTGTTTTAAAATATGAGCCAGCTTCCAGAACAAATTATGCTCGTAATCCAAGGTTTAACTGTATATGGCTGAGCGACATGTTACGAAGTCACTTTCAGTTTAATTTTTAAAGCCACCATTGCCAAGAGTTGAAGGTTAAGGCAGACTTAATGTCTATTTCTTTCATATTTTTACATTTACATTTCTTTTCTAAATGTTTTGGTTGTTTTTGGGTGGCTGAAACGGATTATCTGCACGCATACAGACACAAAATAAAATGTTTTATGTAATACAAAACTCACCTCTGGAACAGATTTAATTCATACACCGAGGTAAACTTTTTCTGTTGCTCCAAATTCCAATATTTATGCTCCCTAGAAAATTTTAGCTTTTTTCCAATTGGTTTTCTTATTGGCTAAACTGCTGTTTAGTCCTAGTCCTATAAGTTCTCATCACATTGCGTGTATGGAAATGCTATTACTTTCACTATTAAACATAGCTGTGGTTTGTATTGTTGATCTTTTAACCGTGCACCTTCACCAAAGGTTCAAGATTTATTTTTTTCCTGACCACATTTTTTCCACAAAGTTGACAGTTCAACACCATCCCTCTCTTCATGTTGAAAGGTTCTTAACCCAGTTCTAGTCATTTCAAATCTCCTTAATTGTTTTCTTTTCTTGATATATACTGTATAATTCTCAACCTGGACATAGTGCTATTACTGCTTTAAGTGTTTACAGACGGGATCGTCTCAAAAAGCTGAAGGTTAAAATCGGTCTAAATTTTGTTTGATTATTCCTGTAAGAATATGAGTAATATATATATATATATATATATATATATATATATATATACACACACACACACACTGGATATATGAGGTATGTGTGCGAGACTCACATCGGCGTTTCTGGCGTGTGGAGTTTCGGTTGGGTAAAACAGGCGCTGCAGGAATAAAGAGAACATCATGAGTACACTGTGTAAACTATGAACAGCTGTTCCTTCAGCAGACTCTCTTCTCCTCTCTCTTCACATTAATAGGACAAAAAAAAAAAATCTTAATTAATTCACAGCGTCTGATTGAACTCAACAGTGCCCTCGTAAACATGTAGGTAATAGTCATTATGATTCATGTTCACGCTGACTGGAGCAGGAGAGCGCAGGCAGGAAGTGAGGTGAAGCTCACCTGGATTAAAGCTCGACTGCACAGGTGGAGGACTGTAGCCCCCATTAGAAGATTCGAGTTCGGAGTCAAAGCTAGGCATCGGCTTGGGCATCCGCTTCTGACGTGGCTGAGCCTGGGCATGGTTCAATCTGACACACACACAAACACAGAGGCATGTGAGTCAAGAAAATAAAAAAAAAAGAAGAGGGCCAGAAAGAAAGAAAGAAGCAAAGAAAGAAGAGGGCCAGATAGAAAGAAAGAAGGAAAAAAAGAAGGAAATAAAGAAAGAAGAGGGCCAGATAGAAAGAAAGAAAGAAAGAAAGAAGAGGGCCAGATAGAAAGAAAGAAAGAAAGAAAGAAAGAAAGAAGAGGGCCAGAAAGAAAGAAGGAAAGAAGGAAAGAAAGAAAGAAGGAAAGAAAGAAAGAAGGAAAGAAGGAAAGAAAGAAAGAAAGAAAGAAAGAAAGAAGGAAAGAAGGAAAGAAGGAAAGAAAGAAAGAAAGAAAGAAAGAAGAGGGCCAGCAAGAAAGAAAGAAAAAAGAGGGCCAGAAAGAAAGAAATGAAAGCAAGAAAAAGAAGAAAAATTATTCTTGTTTTTTTTAAATAGTGGTTTGTTTGGTTAATTGCCTTGATTGGTTACTTTCATTTTCTTAAGAGACAGCATGCAAGGAAACAATCAAGAAAGCATAAAAGAAAGAAAAGAGACAGAAACTTAATCTGAAATCTGAAAAAAGAGACAGAAATATGTAAGAAAACAAAAAAGAGAAAGAAAACACCCAAACAAATGAAGTCAAGAAAGCAACCAGTCAAGTAAAGAGACAAGCAAGTAAGAAAAAAGAAAAAGAAAGAAACAAAGGAAGCAAGAAAGAAAGAATAAAAGAATGAATGCAAGTAAAAATTAAAGACGGAATGAAGAATATAAGAATAAGAAAGTAAAAAAAAATAATGGCAAGAAAGCAAGCAAGAAGGTAAAAAAGAATGCAAGCAAGAAATCAAGTATCAGACAAGAAAGAAAAAAAGATGGAAAAAAGTGAAAACAAGACAAACACATCAAGCAAGTAGGAAATCAGGACAAGCAGGAAATTGAAACGAAGAACAAATGAACACAAGCAAGAAACAAGGTAAGTAAGTAAAATACAGTATGATAGAAGTCAGGAAAACATAAGAAAAAGAAAGACAATATCAGACAGAAATGAAGAATTAAAGCGAGGTCATGTAACTGCAGAGAGGAGGAAAAAAACTGAAGAGGAGTGAGAGATTCACACCTGTCTTTCATTTTCTCAGACAGATCTTCCAGCACCTCCACCGCCTGCCTGTGATACTGCAGCTGCGACTCCACCAGAGCCGAGAGCTGGCTCACCTGTTCCACCTACACGCACAACACACACACACACGATTAAAGAAAAGCCAAGCACACCTTTATTCTTCATCTAAGTGTTACATATGGAACTAAATAACCAGGTAACGTTTTCCATCGGAGCAGCTGCTCTGTTCGGCACAAACAGCTTTCTGAAGCAGATGAGGCAGTGCCTGAGTGAGCAGCTAATTCGAGAGCCAAAAAGCCAAGAAAGATGGAGAGACACTCTTTATCTAAACTCAGCGGTTTCCTCTGAAACAGGTACAGGAGGAATTGAAATGAGAAGATCACACAGCACTCTTCACACATTTGTTCCAGACTGTGAAAGCTCGAGCATAGCCCCGGGTCCCAACGTCTGGTCCAAATTAAATCGGTATGAACTGCAGTTGAACTGCAACGGAAGTAAACGGATCAATTCAAATCATGTGATTGATGTCCTGTTCCTTTCCATTTCCTATTTTACACCGGCAGAGAAAAATGGTGTAGTCTGCACAATAAGCGAAAAGAAGGACGAATTGATGCATCACATAAACTATCCAAACTTCAACAGGTTTGGTGTGTGCGAAAAAAAATGTGAATACGATACGGCATAAACAAGCCTAGAAGCCCTCCTTTGTACTGACATATGGAATTTGGTACCTGACTTGCCTGGTACCTGACTTGCCTATACTCAGGTTCGTACCAAGTAACTGAATCCTGGTTTGCGACCAGCTGACAACAACGCACCTGCAGGGCCGAGAACACGATTCACACCTCGGTGTGTGTGTGTGTGTGTGTGTGTGTGTGTGTGTGTGTGTGTGTATATATATATATATATATACATATATATATATA
>JAQMYJ010000018.1:13796679-13849404 GCA_030014305.1 Clarias laeviceps | reverse complement strand
TGCATTCAGTTTTTATTCACAATTTGTTTAGTGTCCCAACTTTTTTGGAATCCGGTTTGTACATTTATTTGTTTATTCTGGAGTCAGTACGAAGAAAGATAAATTGCAGTACAAAAGAATTGCCATATGTAACCGGATCGATCAGATATAGATCATAAAAATTATCTTCCTTTAAACATAATTTTATGCATAGTTTACTGCATGCTGTGACTTCCACAATAACATGCAATGGTTTATGAGTGGTTGCCATGTATTGAAGGACCAAACAGCCTATTATTTAAAAGAAGGCCGTTTCCAGCCCAATAAAATGTATTCACTGTTGATTAAAAACTGAATTATTAGATATGTATCAGTATACGGCTTTCCCAATAAGCACAGTTGTATGTAAAAAATATTTTTCTTAGCTTAAAGACAAAACAGAAGATTCAGTGTGTGAGAAAGCGCATCAGAAGGATTTGTTATACATGCCGAGCCGTTTTGGGGTTCGCACACTAGCAAAGCAATAGCAGGTGTATTTGATGAGGTGCTCTGGGACAGCGCCAGGTGCCGGTTATGGTACTCTATATTGGCAACTATTCAAAAGGAAGTGCTTGTACTTGTAATGACAAAGAGTGGAATCGGTGCACCCCTAATCTATACCAAAGCACTCGGGGCATGTGGACTTTAGCCAAATTAATAATAAAATGATTATATTAAACATGTTCTCTGTAACTGCCATTACTGAGGAATTACCCAACAATCCAGCATCCAGCTGGCTTCTCATGCTCTGTTCCCAGCTGCAGGTCAGTTTGCCCGAAGAAAGAAAGACTGAATTTTCTCTTTTTTTTTTTCAATTGGATTAAATGTTACTTGTATAGCACTTTTAACAATAAACACATTCACAAAGCTGCTTTACAAAAGTACTGTGCAAAAGTCTTCAGGCACTGCTCAGTTCATCATATTAAATTAAATTAAATTTATTTTATATATAGACATTCATTTTCGAGTGGTGATTCTTTTGTGTGGCGTTTCATTTATCCACCAGTCGATCGAGCAGTGACCAGAATTGGCAGGTTTTCAGTTTGATTGGGAAGGACTGGTGGTCAACCAATCAGCCTCAGATAAAAGCCTCCGATCAGCCTTTTTCTCCAAACTCTGTGGGAGAATTACACTAAAAATCCACTTGTTACACACGCTTACAAACTCTCAAAACATACCAAGTGCAAATTAGTCTTGAAAATTGCTTGTGTTCTCACTGGTCTCATACTTTGAGTAAGATTTATTTTTATGTTTGAATGATTTACAGCTCACTGTGTGTCTTAAACAGAAACTGCTTAAGTACAGGAACCGGACTAAAGAAATATTCTGAAAAAGTCTATACTATATAACTATAAAACTATTCTTTAAGACAACGTTAAAATACAAGGAACTCAGACTCTTTGGAAGCAATATATGAATAAATGAAAACAGGAACATACTGTATGCATTGAGCATCAGGGTCATTTCAGTATTTATTATAGCTTTGAATTCAAGTGCATTAAATCAAACTGAAGTACGTTGAATAATATTGTACAAAGACAGAGGTTTGAGTGCAAACTGCTTATTGCAATTTCAGTCCTAAGACCATCATAAAACAAAATCCAAATCTAGTCCATTATCTTCATGGTTTTTATGTAATACCATATTTCTAGCCTAAAGTTAAATTTTAAGATATCGTAATTAATTTTTTTTATATTCTGCATTCTGTTTACTATTAACAGTTACAGTATATTTTACTAGTTAAAATTCATATTGAAGATATTTATAATTTTATTCTGATTTATCCAACTTACAAAAAAGAAAAATACGTTCCTCTGATTCATAGCTTAATTTTTGTGAGGACAAAGATAAACAGCTAGTACAAATTAGAAATGTAGACGTCTAAAAAAAATGATAGATCTGGCTAAATTTTTAATCATTAAATTTATCTAGGGTTGTGCAATTAATACATTTTTACTTCAATTACTATTTTGGCTTCCATGGATTATGAAAAAAAAAAAACATTAAGATTAAACGCTTGATGTGCATAACTGTTTCACCTACTTGATCAGTGATCAGCAGAGTTGACATGAATTTAAAACATGGATTAATTAATCAATCAAACAGCCACTTAAATATTTATAGCAACTGATATATCAATTTATTTATTTATTTACAATTTATTTATTTTATAAGCCATCATAGTGTGAGGGTTTGGGGGTTTATTTCTGATATGTTTACATACTCAAACATTTCTTGCAGGTGCACAATTTGTATTTTCAAACTCACTCAAATGCACTCTTTCCTGTCATTGCTCTGTTCTCACCAATTTATTAAAAATAAATAAATATAAACAGGACAAATAATATCAGTACTCACACTGTAGCTTTAAATATGCACATACTATGTTTCAATAAAATTGATTTTCATAACCCGTCCAAAACACGTTTTAGCCAAAGATGATAATGTGCCCCATTATTATTACTATTTTTATTTATTTTATTTTTTTATTTTATGGGCAGATGTTTTTTGCTTTAAGTAATTAAACTAGCAGCCCTTCTCTAATCTAAAAAGCATCTACAATTATTATTTAAAAAATCTGAAACTGCATTGAACTTGAAGGTAAACTTGAAGCATTCGTATAAATATTCGGCTTTCGGCAGTCAAAATGAAACTGTGTAATGTAAGTAACTTGCTAGAATTGTGAAAAAATAGAATTTCAGATCTTTAGTGACGTGTTATATGTTTTATTAAAGTCAATGTTTGATTACTGACTAGTAACAATTCATTCATGGATATTTCAAATTCAAATTTATAAAGTAAAGTAATAATAATGACTTGCTACAATCCTTTGACAAAAATCTAAGAAAATAGTTTGCTGTAGGTAATATTACTCCATCCTTTCCTACTCTCTCTATTACTCCATCCTTTCCTACTATCACTAGAAATGGTGGATGTGCGCCTTGTCCCCTTTTTTAATCTACCACTTCTGGGAAATTAACATCACATTGATTGTGCATATTTCTTCTTATACTCATACTTTTTCTACTAAACTGAATCATTATTATATAAAAATGTTAATCAACTGAATTAGGTTATTTGTCATTCTTCATCATTTCCTTCATTTCATTTTCAGCCAAAATGATTCAGAGACCCATTTCTCCACACAGTCTCTAATTAGTCTTGAATGCTCAGATATACATAGCAGACAGATATCGATGGGTCCTTCAAGCTTTTGTACATATAGACTTTAAAATTGTGGCTTAAAGTTTTATAGGAAAAACAACTACAATAACTACAAAGTTTTGTGCAAGAAATAATGCATGTTCCTCAGTAAATAGAGAGCAGACTCAATGACATCGCAGGACCTGAAATGATGTAAACAGGCTGGAATATACACTACTGGATGATTGCTGCACCCAAACCTAAACAGGAAAAGCTTCATGATTGCTATCACTCTGAAGCGGCCATGAGACACAGCATCATGTTATATGAGAATATGATAGATGGTTAGAATGCATCAACTCAACTAGAACTAGGAAGCATCTAAACTAAACTACTACCCAAAAGACAAATAAATGACTTGCCAACAAATGCCATCCAAGATTTATTTTTCCATTGAAATTCTTTGGGGTTCTTGATGCTGCGGTTTTCTCGTCTATTTATTTTACCCTTTTTACCTTAGAATTGTCCAACCAGTGAGCTACACTTGAAGTCAAGGCCAATGTAGGAAACAACCTGCTGAAAAAGCTAATGCACCAGCGTTTAATCCTTTAATCTATCCAGCTCAGATCCAGGAGATCACTAGTCGAAACTAGTTTACTGTAACTCAGATGTAAGGTGTTGCAATGCATTTGGAAGTGTAAGAGTCCATTGCTTACCGACTATAGCTACTATGGATTCCTTTTTAATATGACACTGAGTTAGGCCCCTGAGGGGCGCAGCAGTAAAGTGCTCGCCCTATCATCTGGAGATCACAAGTTTAAATCGCAGCTGATGATGTAGCCTCTGGCAGCTGGAGACAGATGATTGGCCGAGCGCTCTCAGAGGTGAGGGACTGGTGGCACTTATTGCCCTCACATAAATTGCGGTACTAAGCCAATCATGGGCACCTGTGAGCTCAAGCAAGCGGATAGCGTTGTCCTCCGAGTGCGTTATGCTGCTTCCAAAAGAGCATGAGCGAGCAGTTGAAAAAAAGATGCAGTTGTCTGGCTCAGCGGAAACACATAAATGTCTTCAGCCTTCCTTGACTGGTAGTAGTAGACTTGATGTAGGAGTGCCCTAATAACTCTTTTGGGAATTGGATAAGTCTAAATTAGAAATAAACTCATGGGAACCCCCCTTGTGATGTCAGCTTCTCACAGGCACATCAAAAGATAAAACAGCAATCAGCACACTATTCTTATATTCTCCAAATCAAACGGTTCAGACATGGCGGGGCATTAAGCTCATGGTGAAAAGCGACTAAACACTTCCTTAGTTATGTAAAAATGGTGGCGACGCTACCTACTGCTACATCACAATATGGCACGTTTCTTTCTGGTGAGCCTGTGCGAGCGACAATGGCACAGATTATTGGCCCTGATCATCACTGCTTTGCAGCTAGATTATTATATAGTCCCGCTTGTGAGGTCATCAGTTATCACCTAAATGAGGATGGGTTCCCTGTTGAGTCTGGTTCCCCTCAAAGTTTCTTCCTACTGCCATCTCAGGGAGTTTTTCCTTGCCACCATCGCCCTCGACTTGTTCATCAGCGACTATCAGTTTGATTCATACACATTTATCACATTTTCTACACATTTCCATAATTTTCTTTTGATTCTGCAAAGCTGCTTTGTGACATGATAATTGTTAAAAGGGCTATACAAATAAAATAAAGCAAAACAAAGATAAAACAGCTATCCTCTAGACGTTAGACACACTGATAGCGTTTCAGGGTTTCGATTTCCTCATAGTTTAAAAAAACCACACACTGCACAGACTGGAGCTTTTTGCCACTGATCAGTATATGGTTAAGATTTCCTTATCATACTGTTTTCATGGCTTATCTTGAATTTAAACCATGTTTTAATGTACCAGCTTGACCAGCTCGACCTGTGTGTTGGCTTCTGGACAGAGCAGCCTGGATTACCATCAAAGGGTTAAAAGTTAAAAGCAGGCTGAATCTTCGTCAATAGCCTGAGGTTACGCGCGTTTAGCAAATGACCTGATCTCGAGAAAAATGAACATGGCATGCTGAATACCAAGCTCTATTTATAAGTAGGTCCTGTATCGTGAAGCACAAAACCTGGATCTAAAGTGTGTTTTAAGAAATAAGGGTTAATTTAACACCAGTGCACTCCAACTTCAAACACTGGGCACGAGAGGAAAAAGTTTCAAAGTTTCAAAGTAACCTGACTCACCTGACTCGCTTTATAAAACTGCTTCTTCAAGCCTGCGACAGACATCTTTGCATCGATTTGTTACACTCAATATACTCCCGGAAAATGTGAAATCCTTTCCTCTCGATTTGGTTGTTCCAAACTTTGACAACAATCCTCCCTGCACCACCACCTACACAGACACTATACAGCACCTATATCTTTTTCCCCCATCCCTATTCAGAACGTCACACCTACTAAGTCAGGATTGGATACGTTTTTCTACTGACAAACAAAGTCACCTATTAAAGACGGATAAACCGAGCCATATCTGAAAAGCCAACCAATCACAGAGCAGAAGGCGGGATTTCTTGTTAAAACCAGGATGTGCAAAACATCGCGGCACTTCCGGATTGCGGAATTTTGATTTAGCTTTTTAAAACAAGGACCTGATTACAAAAAAAATTTGACTTTTATTTATGCAAGAACAATTTAACCATACTTTACGCATTTGTTAAGTTTACTTCAATGTAAAATGTATTTTGTTGACGTTTAGAGAATTTTTAAAAAATGTTTATGATTTGACAGTCATTCTAAAAAGACTTAACTTTAAATATCGGTTCCCTTATGCTTTAAAAGCACTAATATTTTTTTACGCCCTATGTAGTGCACAATATGTAGAGTAGGAGACTCATGGGGCGCAAGTAATGTAACATAAGTAACTTCCGGAAAGTTTTAGGCGGCCACGTAGAAACCACGCCCCATCTCCTCATCTAGTTCTTGTGCTTCTCAAAACCTAGGATTTCGAACATACAATTGGAAAAGGGTGGCTTACATTAATATTCAAGATCGTCACCTTAAGATATTACACTATATGTATTTACTAGGGATTGTAATTACCAATCACCATGTGATATGATATTATCACGATACCTCAGGACCAATTCAATTAAAATTGCATTTCTATAAGTATCACGATCGTATAAATATCCCGATTCGATATTACATTTTACAACTAACTTTAAATACAAGAGTTTATGATTTAACTGAGCAGCACATTCAGTATGTCTTTTATCTGCCATAATTATTATTTCTAAACGATAATTTACTCCTACCACATAAGATGAAAATGTGTAAATAGTAGAGTGTACCATCTTTATAATAATTAGGATTATAAAGTAATGGCAAAGTACTACCACCTCCATTGTCTCTAAACTCAAAACTGCGAGCACCCTGGACAAACGTGGCTTCTAACGCACACAATTTTAGACTAATTCTGCAGGAACTCTAAATACTTTTACTTGACAAGATATGTCTATATTTTTCTGCCACAGTAAAAGATCATTTGAATATGCTGTCAAATTTTATATTTTAAAGATCACATTAGCTTTCCTCCAGGTACTCCCAAATTGCCCGTAGTGTGTGTGTGTGTGTGTGTGTGTGTGTGTGTGCGCCCTGCGATGGATTGGCACCCTGCCCAGGGTGTACCCCGCCAAGTCTCCTGGGATAGGCTCCAGGTTCCTCGCGACCCTGAATACAGGATGAAGCGATATAGAAGCTGAGTGAGTGAGATCACATTGTCCGTCCAAAAATGTAAATTCTCTAAATCAGATCCCAAACTATTGCCTTCCTTCTGTAAAATCCAAAACCCCCTGGAGTTTTTAAACCTTGCAGAAAACCACAAATCACCCCTGCTACTATCTCGACATTCAGAATTAACCATTGAAATATTTTAATTTTTTCTTGTTATTCTTGTTAATTAAAAAAGTAGGATTTTGTCTATTATAACATAATACTGTGAAAAATCCTGGGGTACTTGCAAAGAAATGCTGTAAACCCAAATTTGCTTTCAGAAATAATTAATTTAAACCATTCTAAATTATAAACTTCTATGAAGAGGATTAAAAAGTAATAAATTATACAAAGTCAACATTTGCTTTTTAAAAACAAACATCAGTAATACCAGGTACAATTTGTGCATCTTTTATGAACTGAAAACATTTCAATAGTACAAAAAAAAACCAAACATTTTATTACATTCTTTAAAGCACATTTTTAACCTGGTGTTACAGTGAGATGAATTATGAGAATCTAACATTTTGCCAAATAGATGTGAACGGAAATAAAAATAAAATAAAATACATTTTAGGCATTTCCTATAGTGTGTAAATGGACCATAAAACAAACAAGACATGTAGAAATAGACAAAACATTTACGGTCTAGCCGTACTAGCTCACATAAAAACAAGATACTTTAATGAATAAGACAATTTTTTTAATCTTTATTTTTTTTTTTGTTTTTGGACTATACCTAATAAAATTCAGACTCGAAAATCACATAGTTCAACATTTGAAGAAAGAGGAAAGGTCTTTGACATTTTGTGCTTGACATTCACAAAAATATATACTGTATAATATATATATATATATATATATATATATATAGCTACAGGACACAGTGATTGAGGATACGGGTCTCTTGTTCGGTGCAAAAAGTGGGGTGCCTTTATATGTGTGTGTGTATGTGTGTGTGTGTGTGTGTGTGTGTGTGTGTGTGTGTGTGTGTTTAGTGTCTGGTTGGCAAAGCTAGGAGACTGGTCGAACAAAGATCAGCTAGCTCCCTGAGTGATTTCTATAAAATGGTCGTTTTTGTAAAAAAAATTGGACGGAAAACAAAAGATTTTTTCCCCCTCTTACAACCAATAACCAGAACAAACTACACACACTGAGAGAGGTTAGTCTGCTTGTGATGTGCATGTACCTTCAAAATTGCATGAACCCAAAACCAAAATAATTCTACATCATTCTCCAAATAGCTTAAAGCTACCAATACTGTGCATGAATACCTCCCACTAGTGCTAATGACGTACTCATTTCTCAGTGGGTAAATACTTGTTGAATGCTTCAGGCTGTTCAGAATTTCAGATTGCGTTCGGTGCCAAACGGAAATTCTAAGTGGTGGATCAGTCCCAATCCCATCATATCCAACTCCTCCTATTAGCCTAACCTTAACTCCTAACCCATAAGATGCTGTACAACACAGATCCAATATCACACTTAGCCAGAATGGAACACTCGATTTGACTCAACCACGTGGCATTTTGATTTTGAACTCCACCCAAGACAGATCAAGTCCTCCTAGACTTCTTCTCCTAGAATTCATCAAGGCCTGCTTGCAAATTACACTGGAAGTCTGAAGAGTAGTAGAAAGATGTGTGAGAATTATCCAAGTGTATCTGAGTGTATCTCAGCCCACCTACACTTAACTCGAACCCTAACTCAGGGGAATGCTAATCGTTCTGCTTTCCTTTCAACATGCTGAAGTGTACAAGCAGGAAGAGAGGTGTGATGAAACAGGAAGTGGGACACTGAAACAGATCAAAGATTGAACAGCCACAATTTACAAAATAATACACCTGAACCTGTATGCAGTGCTCATGTGTGTTTGTGTGTGTGTGTGTGCGCGTTTAAGGTGTCACATACTGATTGTTTTTTTTTAAGAATGATAGCCTATGCAAACAACTTAGCTCTTAAAACAACTCGAACAACATAGCAGTCATTCAGATGCTTGTTAGTCCATCAGACATGAGTAAGCATTCTTGAATGTCATGTAGGTCCCTGAACACAGTTTTTTTTCCACCACGGAGCTAAAAAAATATCCTTTCTGTCGAGTATTACAGAGCACCCGGTGTCCCAAATACTCCAAAAGAAGTGGAATGTCTGGTTACAGCTGTAATGTTTTTTGAAGAGAAAGTTCCTTGTTTGCACCGTCGACTTCCTGTGTCCAATTCATTGATCCTGACCGAACAGGAGTTCCCAAGTCCAGGCTCCACTCATTCCTTTAAACCCTGTTCACTCTTCCTCCTGCTTATACTCTCCCTCTCTGTGTTTCTCTCTTCATATACATACTGTATGTGCGTATTTATATGCAACCTTCATCAAAATATCTATAATGCAATGAATAAATTAAAAGGAATACAATTCTTATACTTTCTATAAGTGGCGATTACAAGGACAGATGCACTGGGACTGAGGTTTCTCATTGTGTTTTAAATAATAACAACTAAAATAATAAAAACTAAGCTTAAAAGCAGCACCAAATACTGTCTAAACACTCGTGCCTGAGGAATTGCAAGCTTGTACATGCCTTCTTTTGCCCGATGTGTTACTGTGACACATTTTTATTGCACAATATAAACCATGGCAGCTAGTAGGGTTGGGCGGTAGGACGTATAGAGAATATCCTATTGACGACAGGAGATATAAAGTGCTAGCTAGGGGGTGTAATGATGCATGAAATTTAACCTGTATATCACAAGAGATGGTGGTGCCAGGACACTTTCACTACAGCAACTGCATGACTATGTGGGGTAACAGGGGTAGCTCAGTGGTTAAGGCATTGGACTACGGTTCGGAAGATCCCAGCTTCAAACCCCACAACCACCAAGTTGCCACTGTTGGGCTCTTGAGCAAGGCCCTTAACCCTCAACTGCTCAGATGTGTAATGAGATAAAAACATAATAATAAAAATGCAAGTCGCTCTGGATAAGAGCGTCTGCCAAATGCCTAAATGTGCCTTAGGTTTGTCTTTTTATCGGATTAAAACATTCAACGATGTAAATGCACAGCAACTGAAACAAAATAAATTCTATAGTCTCTGTTTGCGAGAGTTGTTTGGATTCACAGCAGCATATAGCAAAAACAATAGTTGTGGAATACAATGCAACGAAAAACAAACGGGGGGGCGTGGCACATTCTGCTGTTAGCTTGCGCTCCTTTTAGTGTCACGCAGCACTCTGTAGCCTTGGGGCGTTTTCACATTAGGTACGATTGATTTGTACTGCATCCGGGAACGATTGCTTCACCCTCCCCATTCGCCAACATTCACATTATTTTTGTTCTTCGTACTCGGGTACACTTGCATATTTACACTCTTTGATACAGCAGGTGGCAAACTTGGTTTGTCAGCCACCATTAAACGCAAGAGAAGAAGAGAACGATGTTAAGTTAACCTTTACGCTATGCATAATATTGTTGGTATTTCAGGAGAAGTTTAACACCTTAGTTTGTTTGCACTGGTCTGAATCATTTGATAAGTTTGTAAATTTGTCGTGTTTTCCCCTTGATTCAGTTTCTTCTCACACGGAGAAAAATCCAAGCATACCGAAATGCGTCATTCGTCTTATTCGCTTATTGGTCAGATGTGTTTGCCACAAGAATAAAAAAGGAAATACAGGAAGAAGATCCTGTGTTGTGTTATTGACTAGTTAATGTTTATGTGAAATTATTAATTTCATAATTTCACGATGGAGGTTAACCTACTCGGGTTACGCCTGGTGATCGGTGCACCTCATTATTACACCCCTAGTGATTACCATAACTGCAGAGAATCCCTTGACTTTGATTTTAGGACTTCAAAGCTTACAACTTTACCATGGGAAATAAACCATATTTTACAGTAATATATACTGTATCTTGTTATTTTAACTAACATTGAATTTAGGTAGTGATGATTGCACTGGTGATACCCGTGATATTCCACAAAGATCTATTGTGAATATCGTCAATAACAATATCATATGATCATATCGCCCAGCCCTACCAGCAGATTAACAACTTGATTATGGAGGTTGGTCCTTTTCTACTACCAAACATCTGGGCACTTACTGGTTTCAGTAAGTTTCTCGATTGTCACGCGGAACCGATGTGGGTTTATACGGACCTAAGTCATGTACTTTATGTACATTCGGTCGAATAACAAGTGCTGTTATGACGGACATACATTCATAATTATTTCCACTAAGTTTAAAGGTACTTAGAGTTTTACCTGCACTTGAACCGAATAAACACAATTGTTCTGGTAGAAGTGCATTCAGAAAAGGGCCAGAACAAAATCTGTACTGGCAGAGGATCCCTGAGGACAGGATTATGAACCTCTACCTGAATAGATATCCCTAAATAATAGAAAAAAAGTGCTTTAAGGTGTTAGAACTGGTGTTTTTTGTTTTTTCTTAAGGAGTGTGTGATGCGTTAGTCATGTGTGTGGTGCTCTTCCTACACATACGTGACAAAAACGCCTGATTGTCTGGGCTTTTAAGAGGTTTTTACAGGTTTCGATTCCTTTTTTTTTGTTTGTTTGGGTTTTTTTTACACTGAAAGGTTTTCACACCTGAGGCCTCTACTATTCTTTATATCCCTTGGTTTTTGACATCCTCTCTTTCACACATCCTCTCTCTGCACCAGTAAATCCGATTATCTTCCTATTCTGCCACATATCCACCCCCACACACACACTCTTCTCGCCTTTCCTCTAACTGTCAGTGGAGTCAGGGAAGTTGATCTCGCTGCCAAACACTTCCCTGTAGAGAGGAGGGAAGCTGTAGGCCGTTTCAGGGTGAACCAGACGGAAAAACTCCAGCTTGTCGATGTGGAGGTTACAGATCGACTTCATCTGTGGCAACTTGGACACCATCTATGAGGGAGAAAAAAAAAAGAAATCACAGAATTAGGAAATTCTACAGTTCTGTTAGATTAACGTGGTCCCATGGGAATTATGTCAACATTATTTTTTAACATTTTGGCTCGTTAAATCAGTTGCGATTCTCACATTTTTCAGATTAGGTCTCAGACTCTCCAACATCCACAACATACTGCAATCTAATCTAAATCAACTCCAGTTCTCTGGCCCCTCCATGATCAGAGGTACTACTAGAAGTGCTAGAACATTCTTAACTATAACCTATAACCAAATAGGTTGCATAACATTTTTAGCACAAAACAAACAGCATCAACAGCTTTACAGTCTACAAACACAGCAAAGATATCAAGAAGTAATAAACAGTTCTTCCGCCGTTATCATAAAAGTTAATAATTAGCAACATGAATTACGATTAACCCCAAATTCCCTATCAACAGTGGTACCTCGGCATACAAATATAATCTGTTCCGGACACGAAGGTGAAATTTTGTATTACGAAATGCATTTTCCCCTAGGAAATCATGTAAATACGTACAGATATTCTATTTCAGCCACCGAAAGATATTACCAATATCACCAATTTCCAACACTATAATCATATTTTTACATAGAAAGAACAATCAGCATTTAGAAAAGACATTTAGATTATTTAAAATCTAAAATAAATAGACATTAAACCTTAAGTTATGATTCCTCTTATGCCTCTATCTCACCAACACGGTTTCGCTGTGGTGCGAGTTTTGGCGCTGTGATTACGTTTCCATCTTTCAGCGCGAAAAATTTAACATGTTTAATTGTTCTCTCTTGTTCGCCATCGCCTCCGGAACATGTTAAATTTTTTAAAAATTCCTCGTTTAATTTTTTGGCGGTCCTGGCGAAAGCTTGCGCACCTTACAGAACTTTGCGGAACTTGGACAATTGCAGCGGCTCATTTCACCGCGAGTCAAACCGCATAGGTGAGATACGGGTATTAGTAATGGCTGCAATGAATCATGAATCAAGTTTGCTACCAAATTAACAATTGCTCTTTTTTTTATTTGCTAAGGAAAAAAAAAAAACTATAGGTACTTCTAAAAAGAAAAAAAGATGCAAAATCAAGATGCAATTTTAGAAACAATTTTAGAAACTCATTTTACTACATCCCGTTTATATAGAAAGAAAACACCATGTCTGGTAATCTCCTTCACCTTGTCGAGTTTCTCTTGACCGCCTCCTCCCCTGTGCAGACTGTGCTGCAGTGCCAAATAAACCTTCTCCTGCAGCTTTTGCACCTGCTGACTCTCTGTTAACCATGGGCGATCTAGGAGAGGGAAAGAGCGAATGAGGACAGAGAACAAGTTAAAAGGAATGAAGGTGAAAGAAATCATGTCAGAAATCAGTATATGTATTTGCAATTGGTAGGCTTAAGACAGTATAACCTGTACCTGTATTTGGTATTAAACCAGATTTGGCTGCAATGCAAACCATATTTCTTTTTAAACATGAACCATTTCAACATGCAGCATAGTGTGTGAATTTTGGCTATGACAGTTCCTCCTCTCATCGTCAATCATTAAGTTCCTTATTGGTTTCAAATATGAATGTCTGCTAGATGTCTGAATTTCTTTAATTTAGTACAAATTTAGCAGGTTCTATTAACGGAAAAAAAGAAGAAAAAAAAACTTAACACTAACAAAATAAATTGTGTTTCACATGACTATGTGCTTGGCAACACCATTATTGCCCCAAGTCCTCCAATCACAACCAAATGCCCTGTAAAACCTTTTGAAAAGTTCTTTTTAATTTATATATGTATGCATTTAAAAAACATTATATGTTCTTATCATGCACTCTTATTCTGTTACATTCCTATTACTTGTGTGTAGCTTACCAGGCGATAATAAGATGGCGGCACTGAACAGGGCCATCTCCTCCTCACTCAGCTGCAGGCGACACACACTTTTGGCCAACTCAAAGATGGCATTTACCAGGTCATCACAGCCTAGACATACACACACACAAACACACATACACACGAATATCTTAAAGACTAGGCCACCCAGCACAGGGAACTACAACTGATTCATTCGTGATGCGCATTCATTCTTTGCTTAAAATCAGAAGATATCCCTCACTCTTAAAAATCTATTTATGAAGGAATTTGACAGCATTTTCTACATTGGTACCTTTACACTGTTCATTAAATTTACATAATTCAAAAGGTGTACATTTCTATGTGACTCAATTGATTCACAATAACAGGACTTGTTTTTTGGACCTCAAACATTGTGTGTTATATACAGTACAGTATGTAGACACTTACCTAGTGCTTTAAAGAGCTGAGGGCTGGCAAACTTGCCGTTGAACAACATTGTGTTATTGGTTGAGTTGTATGCGCGGCACATGCGGATCAGCAGGACCTCTAAGCAGCCTGCAAGTGTCGACATAGAGACAGAGAGCCAAAGAGACAGAGAGAAGGAAAGAGGGGAAAGGAGGAAACATGCTCCACCATGCCAAAAGAGCATGCAAATCAAAAAATAACAAAGAAAGATATGTTTTTTTCCCAGATAAGGAGGTTTCAATTTTAAAGGAATGTTAAATATACAAAGAAAAAAAATAGAGTATCAATATCAAAGCATAATTGTATCAAAATGTAATTTTCCCGCCCAGAATTGAATGTCAATATCAGTTTAAATTGCATAGAGAAAAAGAAAGTTGGAGACAAAAAGACAAGAAGGGAGAAAGGTTAGCAAACAAATCTTTTTTTTTAAGGGTTGTAAACAATAAGACACATACAGATCCATATTTCATGGCCGTTTTTTGCTTTCATGTATGTCATTAAGTACATTATCATTTACTCTGCGTGCCCCAAAAAAGTTGCCGTTTCAATAGGGTAACATAATTGTCCTTCATCAAGCAAAGAGAACGTTAAAATGGCTGGAATTTGGTCAAGAACTGTTCAGTGAATTATTATATCCTGGATGAATAGTGGCAAACCATCAACCTTGCATTGCTCTGTCAGGATAAGAAGGGAAGCGCATTAAGTGACGCACCCATCATGCATAGTGGCCACTGTACACGCCTTTGGAGTTGTGTTACAGTATGACCTGGGGTTGCTTTAATTGGTCAGGTCTAGACTCAGAAATGTTATGTTGCAATGAAATTAAGTCAGCTGACAACCTAAAATATACACTGAATGATCAGGTTATCTCATTAATTCTTCCCCCAAACCCCCATGCAAGCATAAGGAATCATTTTCACACTTAAAGAGTGGGTGGGTTGGGGCGGTCGGTCAGTCTGTATGTCTCTCTGTCTGTCTATCTATCAGTACAGAATGTAATTGATCGAGTGATTACCCAGGCAGTGTACGTATATTAACTTCAGTTTAAAAAAATAATGTAGTTTATGGAACTAACATTCATGGAATCTTTAGTGGCAGTGCTTTGTAATGATTAGTCCTAAGCCTTTAGCTTTGAGACAGGAAGGTTTTAGGACAAAATCCTTTAATATTTGCAGTTCCTCTATTCTTCAAATTAGCTGTGATTTTTTTTTGTTAGTTTTTTTGTCTTATTAATGTCATTGAGATACAACAAGAGGTTAATGCTACTATACTGTAAATAATACCGGAAGCTAACTGTAAGATCTACAGCAATAAACGCAACTAAAAGTGGGTAAATAGTATGTCTTACTGTTTAATAAATAAATGAATAATTGTGCTGACATTGGAAAAGGGCTGATAGAAAAAGGATTAAAACACTTTGTGACATGCTGTCATCATAACATCATCTCACAGACGCCGTCATTTATTCCTCACTTAGCCGGACTACTTACACTTAAAGTGTTTCTTAATCATGTTAATAAGTTTAAAGTCTTAAATTGAGCAAAATGCTGTATTCTGATTATCAGAAAGCTGAGTGATGTGGAATCTGGAGTATGTCAACTGTATATGCATGTAATCTAAGTTCTGGTCAGTGTGCCCTGTTCTATAGCACTGACCTGCTTTAAGGAGGATAATCTGGTCATTCTGGCAGAGGTCCATGAAGCCACTGATGCGCTTGGCAAACTCCACTACATACTGGATGGCGTTGGTGATGTGCACGGCACACTGCTGCCACATCCACTCGGCAGACTGCACACGACATGATCAATGTGTTAATCAGACCATCAATGCTGTGTTAGTTCATGAATGTGCGCTCCAAAAATCAAACGTGAATACGTCAGGGAAAGAATCCTTTTGTCAATGCTCAGCCAGTGGTGCATGTAATGCTTGTCTATTGATCAGGAAAGTCTAATTATTATGTATGAAGCCTTAAAATACAGACTTATCTCTATTCAGCCTGCACAGGCATACATTTATCTATTTAAAGACCCATCCAAACAGGCATGCAAACACTCATCTATCCCTCCAGTTCTGCCAAATCTTTGAAGGGAGAAATAGCTAATGCATCTTCAGAAAGTAGCTAGAAGCCTCTAGAGGACAACACAGACTAATTTGCATATCAAAAAGCATTCACCAAAATATAATAACACTGTAGAATAAAATGCATTTACAAAAATGTAAGCATGTTTATTTGTATAAAATGAACAGAAATGCAGACAAACAAATATTAACAGTGAAAGGAAGAGTTTAAAACCAAGAGAAAGATGGAAAAACAATGGTGATCACTGAATGCTTTTTGAGAAAAATGATGATCAGCAACTGGTCAACTGGGAATAGTGGAAAGCAGCGACTGGTCATTGGGAAGAACGGTAATGAGTGACAGGTTATTGGGAAGAATCAGTGACTGATCCTTGGGGAAAACATGGTTGTTGGGAAGAATAGTAATTGTGTGACTGGTCGTTGGGAAGAATAGTAATTGTGTGACTGGTCAGTGGGAAGAATCAGTGATCAGTGACCGGTCTTTGGGAAGATCGGTGATCAGTGACCGGTCTTTGGGAAGATCGGTGATCAGTGACCGGTCTTTGGGAAGATCGGTGATCAGTGACCGGTCTTTGGGAAGAACATTTCTCAGTGACTGGTCTTTGGAAGGAACAGTCATCAATGACTGTTTTTTGGAAAGAATAATAATCAGTGACTAATGATCGGGAAGAACGGTAATCAGTGACTGGTCGTTGAGAAGAACAATAACCAGTGACTGGTCATTGGGAAGATCAGTGATCAGTGTCTGGTCATTAAGAAGAACAATAACCAGTGACCAGTAAATTAACCAGTAAAATTTACACACTTGTGGTTTCTTTGTTCATATTAACCAGTAGTTGTGTTGCAAAGTTTGAGAACCAAATCCAGTATGGGACAGTCATTACAAACTGGATTTGTCACAAGCTTCTTCTTTGTTTTTACTGCTGTGGTCAATATGTTACCAAACCTAGTGACAAATTCCCTAAGTCAGCGACACTGTTACCCATTCATTCATTTATTCCTGTATGCGGCCTAACCTAAAAACCTGATAACCTAAATAACAATAATTATCTAAAATGTAAAGGTCTTATGTTTCATTTTTTCACTGCTGCATTAAGAAACTGAAACAAAAATAAAGAAACCAAATATCAAGGTTTTACTTATGTAGTGGCAAAGGTATACAACACACTGACTATGTTTATAACTGGCTAATGCAGCGTTATAATCTGTCTCTAAATAGTGCTTAAATAAGAAAACAATATTATTATTGCTTAACTGTCTCATTCATCTACTTATTTCCCTAATTCTAACTATTCATCAAATAGAAGTAATCACTCTGATCATCAGTGCATGAAACAAGCTGAAACGCAGCGGATTATAATGCGTACCTTGAGCTGGAAGGAGCGGGTTTCCTCTGGCGTATACAGATTCCAAGTGAGTCGTTTCAGCTCCTCTATGCTGTACTGACACGTCTCTAAATGGGACTTCGCCACATTCTGAGTGATCCGCTCTGGACACACAGATCAATACATTAGCGTTACTACATAAGTAAATATATAATATAATAAGAGAATGATTTCAAAGAACACATTTTGGTTGTTGTAATTAAAACAGAGCATCTGATTAAAACAAGGCTTTTTTGGCTCTGTAAACTTAAAAAAATATATATATTATTATTATTATTATTATAATTATTATTATTACTACAGCAAGCTAATGAAGGCTTTTAAATTCAATGGTTATGAGCTGCTGACAGTCCTGTAACTTTTACTCACAGTCAGAGCGTGTTATGCACTGCATAGAGTCTATGGGTGTCACATGACAAAAGAACGAACGACACGGACCAAAAGATATGAGGTGAGCTGCTCATTCTGTTTATCATAATATGTTTTTAGCTGCATTGTAATATTTCCATTACTGGAACTATAGCCAAAATTTGTTGATGTAGACGTGACGGGTTTGTTTATTGAAAATGTTTTTCAATACATTTTATTTTATTTCTGAGAAAAAACCCCGAAATGAACTAAATGACAAAAAAAGATTTGTTCATTTTGATGAACAAGATTCAAATAACCGAGTCACTAAAATGATCCAAACTGCCCATCACTAGTAGGAACTGTTGGACTGGGAGGAGCTGCAGCCAACCAGGAAAGAGCAAGTGCGTGTGTTAGGATATGCAAGAAGTAAAAGCTTGCTGAATGAGTAATGAGCTTAGGTTCTCTGTCTGTGTTCTCTAACTTGGGAGTAAGTTGCTCAGTTGGAGGACTCATTATTTTGTTATTCTTGTATTTTAAACTTCGACTATGCCAGGCAAGAGTGTGCGAGTGTGTGTGTGCCTTCTCGTTTTATCCTGTAGTGTGAATTTTTACTAGTATGCTTGAGCAAGCTGGAGAACAACGTACAGCAAGTTAGGTAACAAAACATATGTAGAGCACAGACTGGGATTTAAAGATATTTAAAAGCTTTGTTCTTTACACTAAACTTTAGATGGCTAGTGAGAGGTTAGTGGAATAAATATATCTATCAGGCTCAGATGTGCCCTAGATTTAGCTGAAGTAATAACAGTTTAACCAGTGTTCTCATTTCAACTCTTTCATTTGATTGTTGTCTTGCGAAATTGCGAGACCATGAAAACTTAGTTGGGAACTGGGCTAAAAAAAGGAGGCTATAAAGACATGCTAATTTTATAGTAGACCAAATTCAGAGTTGGTGGCAAAAGTAAGGCAAGGCAAGGCAAGTCTATTTGTATAGCACGTTTCATACACAATGGTAATTCAAAGTGCTTTACATAAAAGAGAAGAAAATAATCATAAAAAGAAATAGAAAATAATAGCACTAAAACTTCAAAACAAAACATTTGTGTATTTACAGTGTATTTACAATAGCCAAAGTGCAAATTGTATTGTAACGTTGTTGTTATTAAAAAAAAAAAAAAAAACTGTCACACAGTGGGGCTGAGTTTAATTCTGCCTCTTGCTTAAGTCGATATTTTACAAGGATAACGGACGAAGGTCAGAATCATAAATGGCTCAGCCAAATAAAAATTTTTAGTTGCTTATGCCAGAGCAGTTAAATGAGTCATGGATACTGTTCCAGGTTTAGTAACAGAGGTATAATGACTAATTTGCTCTGAAGATATCAATAATAGTCAATTGTCATATACCATTATAAACATTTAATTCAAGAAATAAAGATTAAGATAAACATAGCAAGTAAGCCAGAAATGACCTGTTTCAACTGCTGTGTTTATCATAATCATAATTTCTTGAATAAAATGTTTAAAATTAGCTAACAGATTAGCTAACAATGTTGTTTATAAAAGCTAAGTAAAAAAACAATGGACATTCTCAACATGTAGCTACTGTTTTTACTTATACATTTTAATTAATCACGCTCAATAAAAAAATCTTCGGATGTCCATCTCTTGTCATAGGAAATATTTTGGTGCTTTAATGTGAATTTTATTTGAGAAATAAAGTAATAATAGCAAGGACAACATGCTAACATTAACACTAATGTTAATCATTCATGAGTTAATCACTGATGCTAAACACTTTACAAATGGAAATTTGTTTCCAATTTGGAAAGCTTTTAATTTACACATTTATTAAAGACATACTGTTGTCCTGTCATGAGCTAAGATTGGTTATTCCTAAATAACACAGCAGTTATCATGACTCTAGTTGTGTATTAGCTTTGTTGCCTCCAGAAGCCGCGCTGGTGAGCGGTCGCTACACTTTCAATTGATCCTGAAGGTCAGAGGAGAACACAGTGCTAACCACTACGCCACCATGTTACCTCCAATTAAAACGCTCACCTATATCAAGCAGGGAGCAGTCATCGGATAGCGCCCCCAGCAACGCGTGCGTGAGCAGGCTGGGCTCAGGAAGCAGCAGGTACTCGTGCTTCATCCGACCTGCTTCCACTATATCCAGCATGCTAGGCTCTGGAGAGCTTTGATTGGATGAGCTGCTGCTCACTGCACTTCCTGTTCCACTACTGGCCCCGCCTTCGAACAGCTCGAGGGCACAGTACTCAGCTGCCTCCCCTGGTGTAAGTGGCAGGTCGAACAGCAGGCCGTCGGGCAGTGTGGTGATGTCATCTAGATCACTTAGGGTGGTGTTGGAGCCTGTGCTGCCGTACGAGCGGCTGTGTACACCTTCCTCGCCTGTCTCCTCGGGCTCCTGCGTCAGCTGCTGGTGCCGCTGCACCTCCGCGTACAGGCTGTCACGCTGCTTTTTAGACATGCGCCCAAACTTTACCGCTATGAGACAACGTACATGTAGGTGATTTTTAACATGTTAATTACTTTTGATAAGTTTGTATTTAAGAACTATAATATTTTGTGCTATGTTTTTCATTTTACTTTTTCAAAAGTTAAAGCTAAAGATGAAATGAAATGAAAATGAGAAAGAAACAGAGAGAGTGAACTCTTTGCTTTTAGTTCAGTCAAATCATGTCCTTGAATTTCTAATCAATAAGCAACAACATAATGGAGTCATTCGTGTATTCATCACATGGACAGGGGTTACAGGATTAAAACAAAAATTCATTTTGCTTAGGAATGCTACAGATGTAAAACATCCTAATGATTTACAGCTGCCGGTTTTTAGGTAGCAAACAATTATAAGTTCAATTGTATTTACATGGCAGAACTATGTGGTTGATATCTTACCATCTCGGCTCATGCCAAGTGCCAAGCACTTCTGAAGACGACAGTGCTGGCAGCGGTTCCTGTTGGTTCGGTCGATCAGGCAGTTCCTCTGCCGAGAACATGAGTACATAGCGTTGTTCTGTTGGCTGCGTCGAAAAAATCCCTGTAAAATGATTTTTAAAAATTATGAAGCTATGCAAGTATGAAAGATGTTGCTTTGGTTGTAGGTCAACAGACTAAAAATGCTTAGGACGATTCTTAAGAAATTGTTGTAGAATATGGCTTAGCATCAGTGCAGTGTAACATGCATCTGACAGATTCTGTTCAGTCGGTTGCAAATTCATGAAAATAATACGATATGAATCAAAGGAAGTGGAAAATAAGATGGAACCAGTATCTACCTTGCAGCCTTCACAGGTGATGACACCATAATGGATCCCAGAAGACTTATCACCACAGATCTTACATGGAATCACCTCTATTTGAGCTGTGGAAATATAATGAATAGACACAGAATGAGATCATAGTCATTAGGACACCATCCACACACATATTACATGCTATAGAAAACCAAACCAGTGCTGTCGATGATTCCACTGAATGATACAAAATAATGGCTTCTTCCTAATGAGCCTCACTAACACTGCCTTTGGCCATTTCTTTCCACAAAAAAAGGTAAGAAAACATGAAAAAGAAAGAACATGAACTAGTGATGTACCTTAAAAAGAGACACAATCTTTTTAAAAGATGCTACAATTGAAAAAGACCTGTAGACAAAACAAAGTACCACGGTAAACAGCGCCATTGTTGGTCACGCATTTCTGACAGTAACCTTAGGATGAATAATATTTAGGAGTATGTAAATGCATAAAAAGCAGGGTGACTCAGCAAAAGGTTAGATGTTTAACAGCAGCTCATTAACACGATGGATTTTGTGATGAAATATGAACAGATGGGCATCAATTATATGGAAAAGGATGGGGGGGAAAAGAAAAGAAATAAATGTAATGGGTTAAGCCCCTGTTAAAATGACTGCTATAGCTTTCGCTCGGTTATCTTATCCAAATGTACAATGTCGCATCTCTAAAACCATTACAAGCATTCATAAGAGAGGAATAAACCTTAGATATCCAGCATGAATACTGGCACTATTGTCAAACCAATGCTATTTCCTCTACGTATTCATAGTTCGAGCCCTTATTTTAATTGAGTTGGCTTGTTATAGAACAGATTGCCACAAAAAAGTGTACATGTAGAAGATGCCACACTAACACACTTATTCACACACTACGGACAATTTTGTGAATGCCAATTAGTCTAATCTGCAGGTCTTTGGAATGAAGTACCTGCAGGAAACACACCAAGCACATGCAAACCCCATGCACACAGAGAGAGGGGGAATCGAACCCAGACCCTGGAGGTGCAAAGCGACAGTGCTAACCACTAGACCACCATGCCACCTGTACAATGAATTTGTTCTGTAATATCATATTTTATATACATTTTGTTTTATATACGTCACCTGGCCAAAAAAGTTCACCGTTTATCATCTCGTGTAAATTCTCCTCCAGCACAAGTCTTTTAATTGGATTAAGGTCAGGACTCTGTGGTGGCCAATTCATGTGTGAAAATGACTCCTAATGCTCCCAGAGCAAGTCTTTTACACTTTGAGACTATTCAATATTTGCATTGTTGCTGTGGAACATGACTGTGCTGTCAGGGAATAATAGTAATTATTTAAAAAAAAAAAAACATATAGAGCCCATCTCCTAAAATGCCTCACTAACAAGTAGTTTTCTTACTTTTCTCTGCTCTGTCCCAATCCTATAAGTTCTCATCACATGGTGGGCAGGAATAATTAATGAATAATGAATTTTATTTTATGTCTAATTTTGAATGCACCAGGAAAAAAAAAATCTACAGAATACCTCTTTATGTTCAGCTCTTTATAAAGCATATTGCAGTGACTGAGTGGTGTGCTTTTATACAGTATGGAAATGACATAACGTTGACTCTGCCAATGTGGCTTTCTCTGGGTATAGACCTATTTTACAGATTGTGCAGAGAACAGTTTGTCCTCCATTTTCTACTCTTTTTCTCTGACGCAGCAGACAGCTGAAGGCAAATGACCACGACATTGTATTCTGGGACACGAAGCGGAAAAATCAGTAAAGCCTCGAGTGCCCTGGCCCCTCCCGCTCCGATGTTTTCAGTTATATAACCGCCATCTGTGGGCACATTGTCTTGATTGTTTCTCCACCTCAAATCACAATTTTAAACCCATCCACCCCACTACAAATCTTTCCAGACTGTAACTACATATCTACAAACATTGGGTAATTTTTCTCCAGCCGAGTTTAATTACACACAGTCTACAGATTCTCTCGGGGGTTTTCGGTTAAGACGCACACCAGTCCCACCCACTCAGTGTTTTCTCATGCGTACTGGTATAGCGATATGCAGCTTCATCTCTGATTGGCCAAAGAACATGTTACGCAGCAGGTCTTGGCTTTCAGCCCATGTGCACTTGATGTCCTACTGACACACTTTCTCACTCAAAAAGCAGGAGACAATCTAGGCCACTTTATTTGAAACAGTTCCTAGTTTTCTCTGTTAAGCTGAAACCTATGTGATACATTTCAAACATATGGTGATAATGTTGTAAATGGTAAATGATCTATGTCAGATTATACTATATGTGCTTATCCAACACATACATTCTTTAAAATGTATGTAAAAAGTACATCATAATTACAGCCTAATTACATATCAATATCTGAAAGATTACATTATATTTAAACTGGTAGAAAACCTCTGGGAGTGACAAAATGATAAAGAAGAAAAGCATATTACATGACCAAAAGTTTGTGCACACCTGTCCATCACTCCCATATGTGCTCGTTGAACAATCCTTTCCAGATTTAGTTCTGCCTTTGTTCAGTTACGTTAAGCCTTTATTTGTCACATATAGATACCTGCACAGTGAAATTCTTTATTATTTGCATATCCCAGCTTTGTTAATAAGTCGGGGTCAGAACGCAGGGTCAGCCATTAAGCGGTTAAGGGCCCAACATTGGCAACCTGGCAGAGCTGGGGCTCGAACTGCCGAGTAATGCAGAGCCTTTACACGATGAGCCACCACGGTCCCTAAAATTTGTGACATCAGAAAGGTGGGTGGGCTCGAACCACCAACCTTGCGGTTAACAGCCAAACACACTAACCGATTGCCAGAGAGTCCCACTAAGCCTTTGCTGTTATATAATAAGTTCCACTCTTTTACCCTTTACACTAAATTTTAGAATGTGGCCACGAGTTCGTTCAGGTCCAGGGGCTGGGCAAGGAGGTCTGGGTCCATTTGCAGGACATGTCTTCATGGACGTCGCTTTGTGCACAGCAGCATTGTTATGCAAGTTCTTTATTTTACTTAGTGTCACTGAACTGTACAGCTGCAGCATACAGAGTCTCAGGTTCGCGTTTCCAACTTTGTTCAGGGAAAACCACAGAAGTTTGTGGTTAAGTGCTACAAACTTATCTCTTAAATATTATCACATTACTACTTGCAATTAATTATTTTCTTTCCTTACCTGGCCAAAGACAAAACACTTTTAGCTTGCTAAAGTTCGCTATATACTATATTAAAAGCTGCTGCAATGCCATGCTCGACATGAGCAGTCAACTTTAGAGAATAGTTATCCAGATACTAGTTCACAGTATTTCAGTGAACTATAGTTTAAAATTTAGCTAATGTTCTTTTGGCTTGCTATGAAAGGAGTCAAAAGTACAGCAATTAAAAAAGAGAGAGAGAGAGAGAGAGAGAGAGAGAAAGGTTGCTGTGATTTGTTTAAACAATCAGAGAGACCTTAAACTTCATACAGACATCCACCAGGAGTGAGCAGATGCAGTGTTTGAAATAGAATGAAATTAAATTCCATTACCTTTGATTTGAAGATGCAATTTTATGAACTCTCAAAACTCATGAATTACGAGGGGCACAATTAAATCCCGGTTTGACTTGAACATCCCTAAGAGAATGATGATCTAGTTTACTGTAATTCCTCTTAGTCTAAAATGACTAAGGTGGTGATTAGTACTTTGATTAGTCAAAGTACAGAGTGCATCAAGAGTCCCAACACCCTATTCCACTGGAAATTGCCATACAAAAGTCAGAATGCAAAAAGTCAGAATTGCATAATATGGCTCTAATTAGCAACCAAGATAATATAAAGTTCATATGCAGTTCTTTAATAATCACCATACAAACCTGTAAGCCATTAAACTGGCCAATAACATTAAGCATATTCAAAACCAAATAGTTATTTTAAGGCTGTTATATAAGGAAGATACTGTATAGCTGGTTCAAAAAATGCAAGGCAAAAACAGAATAATTTTTTAAGGATTGTCATGAAGACAGGCAAGATTTAAAAATTCTTGGGTGTGTATATGTTTGTAGCCCATTAACTGGTAATGGCAGCAAAACAGGAAATAATCAAAATTAAATCTCAGACAAGGCTGCCCTCTTTTAACAGGAAGGGGTATTGTCTTGTCCTGACTTGTTGGGACAACAGAAAGTCAACGCACTTTAAGAGATATCCTAAATGCGTAAACAGACAAAAACCTGCTAAGAGCAGTTAAGAATTAAACAAATTTCCTAATAAAAATACCTGTACAAAATCTTAGTTATTTAGTGGTCATTGTTTGGTTTCCACTCAGCATAGTCTTGCTTGCCAGAGGACTGTGTATTACTAAAATGTACTATTGTAACAGTACACACTTTCTAGAATGAACATAAAAAAACAAGCCAAAGCGGAATGACGAGAGAAACTGACATGACTCAGTTTGCCTTTATGGACCCAGTTTGAGACAATTTTTTCGAATAGCCAATAAAAGATGGATGGCCTATGACCATCGAGGTACGCACATAGTCAGAAAGAATATGCTGGCTTTTGAGAATTAACTCCTTAATCAAACACTTGAGTTTCAGATGAACGGAGTACATCAGGGACATCGTCATTGGGATTAACACTCAAATAGTGCAAAAATCGCAACTCAGTCTCAGAGGGACTGCAAATCCATGACGTTGTTTACTTTACTTTCCTCTGACCTCAGGACTCGATGATAAAGGATAAGAGAACTAATAAACTAATAAAAATAGAAAATGAGCTCTGACAAAGGACCTTGATGTTCCAGGTTCACTAATAAATCTCAATGGGATTAATCACTTGTTCCTCATTTACTGTTTACTTTATTTCAGTGTATCTCCTGATGCACTGTTATTACTCCTAGCATATGGGATTCACATAAAGACACATAGGACCATATAATCATTTCATTCCTGCTCAACAGGAAATACATAGTTTCATACACATTCTGCAACATTAAAAATAAGTATAATATATATACAGAATTCATCTCAATAAATTAGAGTTGTTGTTTTTTTTTGTAATCTAATTAAAAAAATAAAACTCAAATTATAGATTATAAAATTTCATTTGTTTTAATTAGACATTTCAAAATTTTAGTTTAGTTTAGTTAAAAAATCCACCATCTCAAAATATTTCCTCTGATAGATTAATAAAAAAAAAAGGATTTACTGTACAGTAGTGTCCAACTTCTCGAAAGTATGTTCATTCATGCACTCAATACTTGAGCCGGGGCTACTGCAGCACAAATCAACGCATCATGGCATTATATATTTATATACACTATAAACCCTCACACGTGCTCCAGAATTCTTTTTTGAAAACCATCAATTCATTCAATTAAATCATATTAAGCTAGGAGCCAAAACTAATGCTTATTCACGTTTAAATAAGCCTCATTTTTCTCATTTATCTGTAACAAAGAGGAAGTGCTGTTGTGATGAATAGCAGCACCCCAAGCAGTACCAAAAAACATAGCTTTTAAATACAAAATCCAAAAAAAGCTGCAAAAAGAACAAAATATTTGTATCAGGTACAGCTCCCCAGCAACCAGCCGACCCCCTCAGCAAAAAAATAACTGGGAAACATTATGCTCAAGATGTGTGCTGCTCATTTGTTGATTTGCTTTTTTTTCACACCCACTTTATAATTATGAACTATCCTTCAAATATGGCTTTTTTTTACTGATTCTGAAAACTAGTGCACATTGGTTCAAAGGTCAGCTCAGCATTAATGATTTACAAACAAAAGTGACTTCTATTCAAAAAAGAATGACTGGATCTAAGCAAAAAATTCAGAACAGAACAGGTTGGCTTGTAGTACAGTACGTCTACAGCAAAGTGGTACAAAGCAAAAGCAAACAGGACCACAACAGCACTGATTTGATTTATTGACGCTTCCTCTGATTTGCAAATATTTTTCGTTCATTTCCGTGCATGTACTGTACATTGATGTAATATTGCATACATTTTTTTTGTAGCCATGGTATGATCAGTTCTGTGTCCATAGAGAGAGAGTAAGCTCAGGACATCGCAACAATCGTGTCTTAATGAAAAAGGAAACTGCTATGCAATCTCGATGATTTCTTCTCGAACACAAACAAAGTGTTTCGTCATGCTACATATCGCAGGCTCAAAGAGCATGGACTAAGACCTTATAAGTACATTATAATTGTACAAATACACACACTTTCTTGAGAAACAGGGCATTTTAGACTTTCTTTAAAATGGGTTAGATTAAACTTCTATATAATCATTCTTATTTTTTAAAAGTAAAATTTTCCAACGTTTGTGTCTTGTTCTGTCAGTGAAAATCTGTTCCCTGCGGCACTGTCAAAAACAGTTTGTGCGATAATTATCTACATCTGTTCTCTTCATTTTAAATGTGTTCAACAACTGTGATTACTTGCATTACAATAAAGAAGGGTACAAAAATAAATGTACTTTATATACACTGTAAACACTGTATATACATTCGCCTCTGAAAGTACTGGAGCAGGAAGGCAAAGACGTTTGGGTCAAATAAAAATCTTAAGATGGGAACAGTGAGAAACAGGTGCTGATGATGACAGATGTTTAGGCTGGTAATTAGTATACTGGTGATGCTGAATGCTGAGTGGTTGGAACAGATGAGAGGGGAAATTAGGTTGCTGAAACCCAATTAATAAAATTAATAAATTAATAAAATTGCATCTTTAGGCAGTTCACAGCTCGTCACGGTCAAACATTTCTTCCCATTACTTTAATTCAATTTACATTATTTTAATTTACCTAGAAATGAGGGGTGGCTCAAGATCTTAAGTTTGAAGCCACCTCTTTTTTCCAATGATGAAAAATATTGAAACATTTGACTCACAGGTGATTAAATTTTTGCCCAGATGTACCCTTTTAGACAGATTGTTTAAAATTTTTACTTGCTCTGAATGTCTGTATTTGGTTTGAGCCTTGGGGTTTGACTCTGAAGACTGCATTTTGGTAAACCAAAATAAAGACAAGAGAGCTGTCTATGGGAGAAAAGCAAGCCATTTTAAAGCTGAGCAAATAGAAGAAATCATAACAGCATAACCAGTTTAATGGTTTGGATTGTCCTAACAGACAGAAACCACTGTTGTACCCACAACCAGACATCAAGGACTCAACAATGCAAACAATAGTGAATGATGACAGAAAATTTAAGAGTTTTGAAGAAAAACCTAAAAAAAAAAAAAAAAACTCCACAAGACAGAGATGGAGGTATCACACTCATCCATATCCATTCAACCAATACTTTGAAAGCAGCAATATAGACACCGTGCAGAAAACACAAAGATTATCCTCTACCAAAGGTATGGAAAGAAAAACAGTGTAGAGAAAGAAAGATTTGATTTTGCAAAATATTTTTAGGTTGAAAGAGATCTACAAACATAATTACATTGTAAGAATAACACATGATGATAACATGTAGCATGAAAAAAACCATTTTATGACTGTGTCCTAAAGCATACACTTGTATAGCAGGTCAATTCTTTTATGTATAAGTGGAGTGGAGCATCAAACATTGTGTTAATTAACAACACAGTATTGTGGGAGAACAGGTCATCACTGAGGTCAGGTCTTACATGGGCCACAATAATGCATATATTGTATAAAGCATCAATTTTTGAAAGAGATTATTGAATTAAATTGAAAAAAAAAAAACATGAATGCTCCAGGGTATTACATAAGGGCTTTTTACAATCTCAGTAATGCACTACATGTAGAGCATGCTATACAAGCTTCCCACAGAAAATGTATTAGGGAATATTTATTTATTTATTTATTTATGTGTATAACAAAATAAAAGTACCTCATATTCTTTCTATATTTGTGTAAAATTTAAATTATTAATTCCCTTAATAATTCTCTTAGAAGTAATAATAAAGAAAGAAAGAAAGAAAGCCATATGAAGCCAGGATGGCTCTTTTTTTTTTTTTTAAAGCTAAAGTGCTTGTGTTGAATTGTTTTTTAAATATAAACTTATCCTCACTTTCATTTCTATACATTTTAATTAGCTCTCAATATGTTCAGAATTCAAGGTGGTAAATGTTAATTTAAGCAAACACATTGTTTACATGCTGTCTTTTGTTATATAAACTTGATGCTAGCATATTTTTTTATCCAAATCCAGTGTGTTTTTATTTTTTTTAACATGGTATTGTACATCTTGTAAAATTATATTAAAATTAAAATATGAAAATCTTTCCAAATGCCAAAAAGCATAATGACAAAATTTGGTTTGAAATTTACATTCAATATGACATTCGAGGAAATTGCTGGAGCTTCAATTAAAAAAAATAAAAATAAATAATAATAATGCAAAACTATTATTAGCAAGAAAATGATAAGCACCCAAACACCTGATGAAATGTCGTACAAAAAAATCATAATCTGATGCACTTTTGTAACACCAATACTAAGGTAAGCTCTTACCAAGGAAGATCGATTGGAATGAAAAATCTCACCACCACCAAATAAATGGAAAAACGCTTTTAACCCACTCTATTCAGTTAGGTGATAGGTACTGTACTAGCAGTGCCATTTTCACATACTGTACATCATTTCAAAAAGGACCGTGCATGATGAAAAAGAGATTGTCTGTCTATGAAATTAACAAGATGGCTTAGCACTTATTACAAGAATATTCAAGTGAACATTTATGTAGTTTAAAAAACAAGTTTAAAAAAGTAAAATCTCAAATTCTAGTACTTATGTGCCCACATGGATAGAAATAGAGATAAGATTTTTGCTATAATGCCCAACAAAATAAATATTTATTTATAAATATTTATTTTGTTAGTAAATAAATATAGTTTGCAGCATGATTTCCTTGAGCTTTTGTATCTTATAATATCGTGCACCTGGGACTGCCGATTAAATACATAGAAACACGCAATGTGGTAAGAACGTGCAAAACAAACCGCGTGGCTCTGCACGACTCTGAGGTAAGCCCCGCCTCCTAGCTCATTAGCCCCTCCCCTTTCCTTCGGCGTATAATACGCGCTGACTTAAGTGGGTCAGTGGAACAGCCGGCTCTTCCCTGCTCACACAGCCGGCCATGCTGGTGCGCAAAGAACAACAACAACACCATGACACAACACCCATCACAACAAATATATGGAAAAAAAATACACAATAAAACACGCATACTCTCCCTCTCTCTATACACACACACACACATATATATATATATATATATATATATAAAAACACACATGTAGGTATGTAGGCTATATAACCCTGTAAATATGCATTTTAACTTATTTCAGATGCTATGCTTTATTTTGTTATTATTTAGTTCAAGATCAAAGTCAAAGGCATGGACTTGAAAGCAAATCCCGTGTCATGAGTCATCCAGCTTTTTCCTAAAGTGTGAAACCCAGGAATACATCAATTCTATTTTTGCCAGAATGTAGATTGTGCTCTCATGTGCCTTAAACAACATTCCGCATGCTCTTTAACGTGACCTAATGCATACATAAAGTCACCCACGCCTAAAGGAATAAACATCCACAAATGCATCAATGCATGCATAACACTTCCAATGCATAAGAAAAAATAAGGGCATGACAAGCTTATCACAAACTTAAACACACACACACACACACACACATTGTGAGGAAGGATTAGCCCGGTAGCCATTACTACGCAGTTTAAAATACCGGCCCGACAAACATGCGCACTGCACGTGAGGAAAGGCGCATATGATCCATACAAACAAACAAAACATGAATTCAATCTGCGTGTTTTACTTATTAGTTTAGTTATGTGTTCATACAAGATTAATACATCGGCACGTACGAGCAATGTCTTCAACCAGATTAGAAATAAGAGATTAAACAGGCTCACCTCTCATTTCTGAGTTTTTTCTTCTTCTTCTTTTAAAATGTATGAATCCGCAAGATGCTGAAAATAAAACAAGTTGGAGAGTTACGTGGTTAAAGCTTAAGCTTTAAGCTTAGTAAGCTAAACCAGGATAATGTTTCATCTCCAAACAAGCGCATCATCGGGAAAAGCAACGAGTTAAACTCGGTCCAGTTCCTTGTGGTGCGCGCAATAAAACTGAACAGACCACGCTGATGACACGTTTGTGCGAGCTCGGAGCTGGTGAGGGTGTATGTGTGTGTGTTTGTGTATGTGTGTGTGTGTATATGTCCCTCCCTCTAAGCCTGCTAACCTACTTTTCGGACGCGTGGACTCGCACATGATCTCGCGCACAGTTCTCACGGGGACGCGCATCCCTGCTCGGGTTTTAAGGTGGAACCGCGAAGTCAGTTTAATAACGTGATGTAATTAAAAAAATAATTTTAAAAAAAAGACGTGCCTAAAAGCCTTTTCTACACTCTTTCATCGTGTATACCGCTTAATCCTTCATACAGCCTGTCCCAGGAGGCGTAGGGCACGAGGTAGGGTAAAGCCTGGACAGTGTGCCAATCCATCGAAGGGCACACACACATACACACGGGCAATTCAGGAACCCAGTTGGCCTAATGTCTTTGGACTGTGGGAGGAAACCTGAGGACCCGGAGGAAACCCACCGTGAACATGCAAGCTCCATACACACAGAAGTAGGAATCGAACCTGAATCCTGGAGTTGCAAGGCCACTAAGCCACTGTGCCTCCACCTCTGATTATTGAAATGAATAAATAATAATAATAATAATCCAAAAAACATCAAAGGTTGAGTGAAATTCAAATTGTAAAGATAAAATGTAAATAAATCACAGTGTTTTTTGTGCCTTCGATAATGTTTCACTGTGCATGCATCCATGCATTTCGGTTATTCTCAGTGTAACACTGTGATAAGCGGCACGGTGGCTTAGTGGTGGTTAGCACTGTCGCCTTGCACCTCCAGGTCCTGGGTTTAATTCCCTGCATGGAGTTTGCATGTTCTCCCATGATGGTGGGTGCATGGTGGGTTTCCAACCACAGCCCAAAGACATGCAGATTAGGCAAATTGGTGTTCCCGAATCCCCCCATAGTGTGTGAATGTTGATGGGTGGTCCTACCATGGTTGGACTGTACAAAATGAGAATAAATACAGTGGTCACCATTGATCGTCATGGTCCCTGCTTGGACTACAGATGTTCATGGATAGAATACTGTGACAGCTGCATTTAAGTGCACTTAATGACCTCAACATATCAATTGAAATGCAACTTTACAAGAAGCGAACCTTGAAAGACTTGTTTACTTCTATTCCAGGAAAGCACCACAGGCAGCGCCTGTCACTTCTCAGGCATGTGCTGATTTATGCTCCGAGAAAGAAGTCATGCAGCATGTTTGCAAGTGCATGCCCTTATGATGCGTTATGAATATCTGAACTTGCCAGAATGCCAATAGCAACACACAGCGCTCGTGAAGGTCAAGGTCAACACTGTCTGGAAGGGGGACTTTCAGAGAACAAGGCAGGGGTGGAGGGATGGTAGTGTGGACGCAAGAATGTCTAAAACAACCTACCATATGTAAGCTTGTGCCATATGCCATGGCATTGATTTGGCTCAGCATGATTCCGTGGAACATGACTAGATTTGTCCCTGAGTCATTTTATATAGGCAAAATGTCTTGCTTTTAAAGGCTATACACTGGGCAGGTTCTCCTTTGTGCCACCAAAATAGCTCTTAACCGTTGAGGCATGACTCCACAAGATCTCTGAAGGTGTGCTGTGGCATCTGGCACCAGGACATTGGCAGCAGATCCTTTAAGTGGTATAAGTTGCAAGGTGGGGCCTCCGTGGAACACATTTGTTTGTCTAGCGCTGTTATGTCGTGTTTATTTTATAACTGATTGGTGTATATATTTGATAGCCTTTAAAAATCCTAGTGACACTAAAATGAATATATTAAAATCTTTCTGATGACATGGGTCATGAAGCTATCATATTTAGAACACTTTGGGAGTACAATTGCTATTTGTGTTTAAATAAATCAATAAAAAGAAAAAAAAATCCCCTCGAATCTGGTATTAGTGGAACAGGCTTGAAAAAGCTGACAAGCTAAACAAAGTTAATTGATCAAGAAAGGTCAGATCCATTGCGATACGACCAGTTGGATTAATATATATCATATCAATCTAAATAGTCCATACTGTATATGGACTGAAGCCTATGAGCAGACTGGGTATACCCTGGACAGGGTGCCAATCAAGTGGTTAAGGCATTGAACTACTGATTGGAAGACCACAGGTTCAAACTGCAGCACCACCAAATTGCCATTGTTGAGCTTAACCTTCAATTTCTCAGATATATAAAGAGATAAAATGTAAGTTGCTGCCAAATGCTGTAAATGTAAATGTGTATAGTATACCAGGTTCTCGCTTTCACTTCCTGCGATAAACGCTAAAAATCACTGCAACCATGAACAGGGTAATGTAGTTACTGAAGAAGAAGAATTAAAGGTTATGAAAATTACCTTCTATAAAATATATTGTAACAATGATGATATAGACCAGTATAAGAGGAGGGGCACAGGTATTAAATAAGGTTCAGATTTTAAACACTGTGAAATCCAAACTTACAGTTGAACCACATTAGTCTTGTGTTACACTTCCCATTACTGTAATTGTCCCTTATGTGCATGAACTGAACCATATTTGACATTAAATGGCAGACTATCTGGGGAAGCATCACTAGATCCTAAAATTGTCTGTATGCTGTTAAAACACTACAGAAATACCTTTTCTAATCTCTTAAATTCTTTCTTTTCATATTACACTTATAACAAAGAACGAGGTCCGTAAGTGGCTGAATAAGCTTAACAAGCACTTGAAGTGAAAAACACTCCCTGATGAGTCAGCCTAACTCATGTCAGGGTTACACGCTGCTCAATTAAGAGTCATGATTTTACCATGGAGACTTCCATTAATTAAAATTCGGCATGAGGAAAACTGTTTCTCGTGGCATCTTACTGCTGATAAATTGTCTTTTATTTAGTAAAAGTGTCATTTTAAGGTGTGGGGATAATCCCGACCGCCTGAGCGGTGAAGTTGTTTGTGTAAGTCAGGTGATGTAATTCTCTGCCATTCTCTGTTATAAAACAGGGAGGCGATTACAATAAGTAGGTTAGTGGAGCAGCAGTGTGAATTTCTTCTTCTCTCTCTTTTTTTCGGCCACACACCCTGATTGGATGAAACAGGTTCCTTTCACTGACTGGACTTGAAATGTAACACCCAAATCAGCCTTCAGGAACAGTCTCGAGTGAAAACTATTGAGAGGTAAAATAAATGAGAAATGACCAGTATGAGCATGTTAGTCAGCATGATAATAAGTTAGTTATTGCAAGTTAGTTATTTCCTGAAATGATCTAAAATTTAACTGTAGTGTAACTTTTTTTAAATGAAAAATAATAATCACAATGCAATTCTTCAATTTCTACTTCTTCTTCTTCCAAATTCACTTGATGCAATTAAGCTCCAATCACATCATGTATATTTTATTACTTTAAATAAGTAAATTTAAGTTATCTTGAATCTAGTAAAAGGTTTATCAAGAGTTTCTTATTAAAAGATTATAATAAATCAAATATCAGCCATAACTTTAACACTGCTCAATTATATATAGTAATAGTAAGCATGGGCACCCGAGGCTCATCTAATGTATGCATGTGGTTAACAAAAGCCAGCCTGTCTGATCCAGTCCCACAGAAAAGCTGATGTAGCACAACTCGCTAAAAAAAATGCAATGTTGGCCATCACAATAAGGCACCAGAATACCCAGATCCCAATCTGATCAAGCATCTATAAGATGTACCAGACAAACAAATCTAATCTATGGAGACTCCACCCTGCAACCCAAAGCATCCTCTGCCATCCTTCTGGTGCCAGACACCACAGAACACCCCCTCACCCCCTAAAACATCTTGTGGAGTCATGCCCAAAAGCTGCCCAAGTACAAGGGAACCCTACACAATACTAGGCATATGTTTTGTGTCGTATGATGTTATGGCTAATTAGTGTAAGTGTTAAGTAAACAGTCAAACCTAGGATTGTGAGCATAATTTGTTCCCAAAGCATGCTTGTATATCAAAACACTTGTATATTAAAGCAAATTTCCCCAGAAGAAATGATGGAAACTATGATGATTCATTCCACAACCAAAAATATTTATATAAAAATAATTAAAATACAAAATATAAAAGGAAATGGCTCAATGGTAGGTTTCTCACCTGCCATGTGGAAGGCCAGGGTTCGATTCCTAGCCAGTGCCCAAACCCCAGCCACTGGATACAGTGCTGATCCCAGGCCAGGATAAAATGGAAGGATTGCTTCAGGAAGGTCATCCGGGGTAAAACGTGCCAAGTTGCCATGCAGATCGGATGGTCCACTGGCGACTCCCTCAACAACGGGAACAACCGAAACACTAACAATATTCAATTGTTCTTAAGCTGAAATGTTTTTCCATTGAAATATGTTCCTTCCTTTTTTCCTTCCTTCCTTCCTTCCTTCCTTCCTTCATATCAATTAAACCAAAGTGCTTAATCTTTTAAGCACTTAGAGCTTTTAATATATTTTGCTAAAAATATTTTGTTTTGTTTTGTTTTGTTTTTTTTACTTTTTTTCTTCTATTACACTCACTCACAAAATTAAGCACTAATTTCAGCAAACATCTCAAAGGACAATACTATAGAAATGAAACTTGGATATATTTTAGAGTAGTCAACGTGCAGCTTGTATAACAGTATAGATTACTGTAGCTCAACATACATCCATTATTGTCAAAATAGCTGCCAACAAAAGTACATCTGGACATCTTTAAAAGTCACATGTCCTAGTTATTATGTTCATGTGTTCATGTCAGTGGCCAAGTACTGTATGTCTCCAGACTTGAACCCTATTGAGCACCTGTGAGGAATCCTCAAGCAGAAGGTGGGGAAATGCCATGTGTCTAACATCCAGCAGCTCTGTGATATCATTATGGAGAAGTGAAAGAGGATCCCAGCAACAACATGCAGCTCTGGTGAATTACAGTACGTTCTTTGGATTAAGACTGTACTAGATAACAATGGTGCTCACACAAAATATTCACACATTGGACACAGTTTTGACATGTTCACTTACGGTGTACTCATTTTCGTTGCCTGTTGTTTAGAAAATTAATTCTGCATGTTGAGGGGCCTCCGAGTGGCTCAGTGATAAAGTGCTCACCCTATCATCTGGGGATTGCTGGTTCGATCCCCGGGTGATGCTGTAACCTCTCGCAGGTCGAGAGAGCTGATTGGCCGAGTCCTCTCAGAGGGGAGGGATGAGAGGTACTTCGTGCTCCCACATTAATCACGGCTCTACAACCAGTCTGTGAGCTCACGCAAGTGGAAGGAGTGGATAGCGCTGTCCTCCGAGTGTGTTACGCCGCCCCAACGGTGTGTGAGTGAACAGTTTGAAAAGATGCGGTCGGCTGGCGTCACGTGTTTCGGAGGAAACACGTGATAGTCTTCGGCCCTCCCAACTGAGTGGTAGTAGTAGAATTAATGTGGGAGCCCCCTAGTGACTGGGAGGAATTGGACACTAAATTAGAGAGAAAATCTGGGAAAAATCCCCTCCCCCCTCAAAAAAATTCTGCATGTTGAGTTATTGTTTTGTTAGAGGACAGTAAATCTGTACTGCTATACAAGCTGCACATTGACTACTCTAAAGTATATCCAATTTTAATTTCTATAGTATTGTCCCTTGAGAACATATAATAAAGTGGTTGCTGAAATGTGAGGGGTGTACTGACTTTTGTGAGATACGATATATGGTACACCTGAGCTTCGCAAATCTTTAAATCTTTTTTAAATATAGTATATATTACATTTCTTATTTTTAGAAATACCCGGTCTTACTCCATCAACATCAATGTGTTACTTTCTCATGTCCCTTTAGCTTTCATACAGCAATATAAGCCCCTCTTAGTTTTAAGTAATTCTACGTATATGCTTTTCCCTTCTTAGAATAATTAACCAATCTGAAAGCTCCTGTTGCTGTATGGATTAAGTTGATCCTCTATTTTAATTCACTTAACTGATGTCAGCTGTATGCAGGCTTAAGTATAGCTGATGCTGGGCAGAGACGGCTCTTGTGAAACATCTGATACTTCAGTAAACAGTTAGACACACCGAATTGTTGTTGTGCACATGTTGTGTCTCTAGGGGATTGAGAGAATTCATCTATACCATTTCATAGCTATGAAGCATGAAATCATTCACCAAGGGAGCTCATAAGCGAACAAGCCAAGTGCATAAAACACGACAGTACTAATGAGGGTATAATTTCTTGCCTGTTGTATCCTCGGTTGTTTTTAAATTATATACACCATGTTCATTTCTGTCTTGGTCCCTTTGCATCTGTGAGTCTTGGTCATACAATATTTTCTCTAGTGCTCACACAAACAGACAAAAAAATGTAGGTTTAAAAATATCTGGTTATTTAATTTCAAACATTTCAAACATTTCATTTGTGTGTGTTTTTTTTCCTTATGTTTTTTCCTACAGCACTGCTTTAACTAAGAGCTACAATGTGACCTTCTAACCCTGGGTCTTTTATAACCGCCTACAGATTCCAATCATGTATTACCACTATTTATGCCGGAATAATACAGCCTTTTATGCTCTGCTTCAAGGCCACACCCAATAAAACATACATTCGTTCAACTGCTGAATTATACGTTATTATATTTTGCTGGCCATAAAACCCCTCTGTATACAAAGAAAGATAGTTATAAAAATCAGCCATGACATGTTTTTATAAAGAAGTGAGTTTCTAAAGAAGTGTAATACAAGTCATTCATACACAAACCGAATAAACCAATATTGCTTATTACTAGGTTTAAAATTCACACTCATACAGTATTACTGTCACATGATGAGTTTCTTTTATTCAATTATAATACAAGTAAAGTAATAATAAATAGTTGACTACAAGGCTAGTTATTTTCCCAGCAGGAATTAGACTTGTAACTTGGAATTTCTGACCTCTGACTACAAAAAGCCAAAGAAAGGTTTTCCAGATTTCCGTCCAGCATACAGTATGGTGTCGTGTCATCATGGCCACTCACACCATCACCGGTAAATTAAATACCACTACTTAAAATGAGTTTATATTATTCATTTATTTCATTTCAACCAACTCACAAATTTGTTAGTTCTATAACATTTACTATACCATACAGCACACTGCTTTGAGAAATTAAATACATCATAAGACAATGATTACTGTAGTTCGCTACCTGGGTTGCTGTTGTTATTGAAACCGGGTGCTCCAGTTTCCTCCCACAGTCCAAAGACATGCAGACTAGGCTCAGTATTCCCAAATTGCCCGAAGTATGTGTGTATGTGTGTGTGTGTGTGTGTGTGTGTGTGTGTGTGTGTGTGTGTGTGCCCTGTGATAGATTTGCACCCTTTCCAATGAGTACCCTGTCTCGTGACCAGAGTCTCCTAAGATACTGTAGTCACCAGGCCCCTGCAATCTTGTACAGGATAAACGATATAAAAGATGAATGAAAGGAATTTCTTGGCTTTTTATGTTCAAGTGAGGAAGAATACAGCAAGACGGAATGAGTTTGGTTAGGATGAGTGATTTCATGGCTTACACCTCGCTCACAGCAGACAGCTCTAAAAATCATAAATTACTACCTTGACTTGCATCTTGCTTGTCACCAGTGCTATTTTCTAATACTGTTAGTGTACTGTATATCCCTGCAACTGCTACAAACAAAGAAAAAAGAAACTAGTATTGATGCAGAATTATAGTAGTTCAGTGAATCGAGTAATATGGTATAAACTGGATTGGTTTCTTAACATTATCAACATGAAAATGTTATTATTATTATTATTATTATTATTATTATTATTATTATCACCACCACTAGGGGCACCGCTAGACTTTATGGGCACCTTAAAGACCAATATACTAGGCCCCCAACTATGACCATGCCAACACTTTTCAACTGCTACTGTATAAGGCATATTTGTGGATCCTTAACATCATCTAGCCAACATCTATCCAGGTTAAAGAACACCACCACTGGAGGAGGTAAGCGTATCATTGACAAAGTCTACATTTAGAAGACACCTTCATGAATGTTCTGTAAATACAGATGGTTTACCTCAAGATGCAAAGCATACCACATCATCTGTCTAACATGGTGAAGTGAAGGGATATAGCTGTATATTGCTGGCATTTCACTGGTATTTATTTATGACCTGATTGCTGATAGAGATATCAGAATTAATTTTGTGTATAGAGCTCTGGGGTTGTATAGAATCAAATGCTGCAAAACTGATAGGAACCCAAGGGGGAAAAATAATGTTTTTAAAGGGATGAGTCATTAACCTGACCTTTACAGGACTGAACATGCATTTCTCTTACTGATGACAAAACCGAAAGTAGACAGAACCACAAACAAGCAGCAACTGAAGGTGACAACAATAAAAGCCTGATGAATCAGGCATTGTGTTTAAAGATTTTCCATCAAAGTATTAAAAATAACCCTAATAATTTTTATTATGTTAGTTTCTTTATTTACTTTTAAGCCTGTGAAAGGCATTTTGTAAAAAAAAAAAAAAAAGAAAAAAAAGAAGTAGAATTCCAAAATGGTTATTGTATTTTTTTGTATGGTTGTTGTTAAACCTGTGAAATTAAAGCTGAAATCTCCATCTCAATCCCATCCTAATTGCTTTTTTTTTTTAATTTTTTTATACATCCATTGTGGTGGTGAATAGTCTTTAGTCACTGTCCAAATACTCATGGACTACCACAACCAATATGAGGAAAAAGGTACAGTCAGGCTTATTGTGAGTAAAATATATGCCAGAAGGATCCTGACCTGTTTTCATTTCAATAAAGTGAGAAAAGATGCTCCTTTTTAGATCTTTTATTCAAACTGTATAAGCAAAACATGACATGTGGACAAGAATCTCTAGTTTCAAGCTGGTTGTTACTGAATGTTTTATAATTACGGTTCTAGTGTGCTTCATGTACAGTATATGATTTTGCAATGTGTCACATTGTAGTTAGTGCCTGAATGAAAAGCTCTTAATGTGATTGCTCTCTCTCTCTCTCTCTCTCTCTCTCTCGCTGTTTCTTAGAAATCCAGATATCCACAGGGATTACGTCTGAATCACACTCCTGCCTGGTGGTGTAATCCCCCTCCCCTCTCCATTAATCCCTTTTCATTTTTCCAAGCTGAGCTCACTTGGGCATAGTAATCTGATGTGACCACAAAGGACCACACAACCAGGTTAGTGTGTCAGAAGAGCATGAAAAAACATACCTTCTCCTCCAGACTCTATCTTATCACCACTAATTTTTACATTCCTCTTGTTCTGATACAAAGTCCCAAACTAAAAACAGGGTAAAATGACTATTTTCACAGTATTACAAATTACCAGAGTCCTTTCTGCCAGATTGAATAATTTGGGCTAGCATATGGAATGATTTACCAGTACTTCTTGCTGGGTTAATAAATTGGGCTAGTATTTTCAAGTGGGGTGGCTAGTTTAAAACCAACAACTTTATTCAAGTGGCAATCGAAATGTTCTCCATCTGACATACTTACTCTAATTTTCCAATGTATATTTCATCATGATGCACACAATGCACAACATGATGCAGAGAAGGAAGGTGGATATACTGTGTGTCCAGGAGACCAGGTGGAAAGGTAGCAAGGCTAGAGGTGGTGGAACAAGGAAGTCCAGGAGTGTATACAGAGAAAGAGGTTAGCTAAGAAGAAGTGGGACACTGAGAGGACTGAGGAGAGTAGACAGGGGTACAGGGAGATGCAGGGTAAGGTGAAGGTAGAGGTGACAAAGGCTAAACAAAGATCATATGAGGACTTGTATGCTACGTAGGACAGTATGGAGAGGGAGGTGGATCTGTCCACGTTGGCAAGGCAGAGAGATAGAGACGGAAAGGATGTGCAGCAGGTTAGAGTGATTAAAGGTAGGGATGGAAATGTACTGACAGCTGACAGGAGGGTGATGGGGAGATGGAAGGAGTACTTTACAGAGTTGATGAATGAGGACAATGAAAGAGAATGGAGAGTAGAAGAGATGATTATTGGAGCAGGACGTAGCAAAAATTAATAAGAGTGAGGTGAGGAGGGTGTTGAAGAGGATGAAGAGTAGAAAGGCAGTTGGTCCTGATGACATACCTGTGGAGGTATGGACGTGCTTAGAAGAGGTGGCAGTAGAGTTTCTGACTAGTCTGTTTAACAAGATCTTGAAGAGTGAGAGGATTCCAGTGGAATGGAGGAGAAGTGTATCGGCCGATCTTTAAGAACAAGGGAGATGTGCAGAGCTGTGGCAACTACAGAGGAATACAGCTGATGAGCCATACAATGATGTTTTGGCATAGGTGAGCAATTGTGAGCAGCAATATGGTTTCATGCCTAGAAAGAATACAACAGATGCAGTATTTGCTTTGAGGATGCTGATGGACAAGTACAGAGAAGGAAATAGGGAGTTGCATAGTGTCTTTGTAGATTTAGAGAAATTGTATGACAGGGTGCCGAGAGAGGAGCTGTGGTATTGTATGAGGAAGTCTGGAGTGGCAGAGAAGTATGTTAGAGTTCTGCAGGACATGTATGAGAGCTGTTTGACAGTGGCGATGTGCTGTGGATGTGACAGAAGAGTTCAAGGTGGAGGTGGGTCTGCATGAAGGATTGGCTCTGAACCCCTTCTTTTTTGCTATGGTGATGGACAGGATGATGGATGAGGTTAGACAGAGTCTCCATGGACTATAATGTTTGTAGATGACATTGTGATATGTAATTAGAGCAGAAAACAGGTGGAGGAATGCTCTAGAGAGGTGGAGATGTGCTCTGGAAAGCAGAGGAATAAAGGTTAGCTGTAGCAAGACAGAATACCTGTGGGTGAATGAGAAGGACCAAAGTAGGTTAGGACAAACAGTAGGGTAGGTTAGGACAAACAGTAAGGCTACAGGGACCAGAGGTAAAGAAGGTGAAGGACTTTAAGTACTTAGGGTCAACTGTCCAGAGCAACGGAGAGTGTGGAAAGAAGGTGAAGAGGTATATGCAGTCAGGTTGGAATGGGTGGAGAAAAGTGTACAAGACAGTGGTGAGACCAGCGATGCTCTATGGCTTAGAGATGGTGGCACTGAAGAAAAGACAGAAAGCAGAGTTGGAGGTAGCAGAGATAAAGATGTTGAGGTTCTCTTCTGGAGTGACAAGGATGGATAGAATTAAAAATTGAGTCCATCAGAGGGACAACCCATGTTTTGGAGATAATGTCAGAGAGGCCAGATTGAGGTGGACATGTTCAGAGGAGAGATTGTGAATATATCGGCAGGAGGAGGTCTAGAGGAAGACCAAAGAGGAGATTTATGGATGCAGTGAGAGAGGACATGAAGTTAGTTGGTGTGAGAGAAAAGGATGCACACTCTTCAAAGAGAACAGCTGAAAGACAAAGTAGATATGTCATAATTGAATCAAATTTTAAATAAATTTTAACACGCAGAATAAAAATAAATAAATAAATAAATAAAAACTTTCAAAATAAGACTTAAATTTAATAGTTAAATTCATTATTCCACTTAAAGATGGTCTATTGTACCCAGGAGTGGAAGTAGTTTAAAATTCTTACCAGTACTACAGTACAGTATGTAGCTGAAAGGAAAATAAACCATGTGCGTGGTAGACAATCCAGTAATTCTTGTAAGTTTCTCTTTATGTCTCCACATATACCACTTTAGAATAGCCTCAGCTAACTACCTGTCCCGGGGTTAAATCCCAATTAGCCTTAAAGGTATGTAAGATATATAGATAACATCTATAATCTCTTGTTCCACACATCAGTGGTGTTCTTGTTCATGAGTTAGAGTGGGATTTGGGATTCAGTCTTGTGTTAGCCATGAACAAAGATTTGAGGTTAACTACACAACACGGACGGTTCAGAGGCAATAAGAAATGATTTAGAAGCAATTACTATAGCCTACTAATAAGACAAGGTGTTGTTTAAGATGTTTAAGATCTTGCTGAAAATACTTCTGTCACTAGTTTTTAATGAGTTTTGGCAGGCAGCTGCGTACCACCACTGAATCTTTAGTGATACGCAGTAACAGATGGTTCTGGTTGATGGAGTTGGTTAGACAAGACCAAAACATTTTGGCAGGTTTAATGTCAGGTGACCTTACCGAACATTTTCACCGAACGTGCACAAGAGCTGTGCTTATTTGTTTTTAAAGTTTCCCTAAGACACAATATTATAGAATAAAAAAAGATACATTTTGATTGGCATGGTATCATCTGAAGTATTCTATTATAAAATGTTCACTCTACTGAGAAAACCAGGCCATGAAAAAAACCTTCTAAATCGGACAATACAAAATTTATTAGCGTAGCATGAGTTGAACATATAGGAAATTTGCCAACAGAGACAGCTGTGTGCAATAAGATGAAGTTTCACTGATACCTTTTTTGTCTTGATCAGCACCGTCATTTCTGAAAGGATGTCTAGATCTGTCTTTGTAATGCATTAAACTGGGAATGCACCATATGAAAAAATGAAAACTATCATAAATCTTGCTTGAAAATGACTTCCATCTCATATACTACGCAAATTCCAGAAAAGTTGGAAAGTTTTTTTTATTTGAATGAAATGAAGACTTTCCAATCACAATACTTTATTCACAAAAGAACATAGAGAACTTTTCCAATTTTATCCACTCATTTCGAATTTGATGCCTGATACAGGTCTCAAAATAGTTGGGGCTATTGTTTACGATGGTGTAGCATCTCCTATTGTTTTCAATATATGTCTGGGCATCGAGGTTATGAGTTTCTGGAGTTTTGGGTTTGGAATTTGGTCCCATTTTTACTTGATATACTGTAGGTTTCTAGCTGCTGAAGAGTTTGTGGTGGTCTTTGACGTATTTTTGCGCCAATTCAGGACTATTCAACACCCGGACTCTTCTACTACAAATATTTCATAAATATTGTTATAGCTGCAGTACTGTATGTGGTTTTGCATTGTCCTGTTGAAATATACAAAGCCTTTCCTGAAATTGACGTTGTGTAAAACATTTATATACGTCTCAGCATTCATAGTGCCTTCCAAAACATGCAAAGTATGCACTGATGTACCATATATATATATATATATATACTGATATACCATCAGAGTTGCTGACTTTTAAACTGAATGCTGATAACATGCTGGAAGGTCTCCCTTGTCTTTAACCCGGAGGACATGGCATCTGTGATTTCCAACAAGAATGTCAAATTTAGACTCGTCTAACCATAGAACACTTTTCCACTGTGAAAAAGTCCTATTTAAATGAAACTTGGCCCACAGGACACGATGGCACTTCTGAGCCATGTTCACACATGGCTTCCTTTTTGCATGATAGAGCTTTAGTTGGCAACTACAGATGGCTTGGTGGATTGTATTTATCAACAGTGGTTTCTGGAAGTATTCCTGGGCCCACTTAGTGGCAATGACACAATCATGCAGATGAATGACGCAGTGTCGTCTGATGGCCCGAAGAACATGGGCATCCAACAAAGGTCTTCGGCCTTGTCCCTTAAGCACAGAGATTTCCCCAGTTTCTCTGAGTCTTTTAATGACATTATGCACTGTCGTGACCACATTGGACTTATGCAAGAAACGAGACTCTGCCTCTCTAAGACATCTCTTTTATAGCTAATCATGTTACAGACCTGATGCTAGATGTTCTCCCAGCTGAGTTGTTTTAAAATTTCTTGCTTTTTCAGCCCTTTGTTTCCATTGTCCCAACTTTTTAGAGACCTGTAGCAGGCATCAAATTTTAAATTAGCTCATATAAATTCAAATCAAATTAAAAAATTTTTGTCACATACACAGTACGATATGCAGAATAAAAAGAGAATTAAAGCTTATAATAAGAAATAAATATGAATAAAAGAAATACGATAGAAAATTTAATTTAACTAGGATAAAAATAGAAATAAAAATAGAAATATACTGTAAATAAAAATAGAAATAAACATAGAAATATACTGTACAATAGAACATTTAGAAAAATTAGAAATTTTATAGTGGATAAAAGTGTAAAATGTTCTCTATATTCTATTGTGAATCATTGCCTCATGTGATTTGAAAGTCTTTTAGTTTTCATTTTATTTATATTTACAGTAAAAAATATCCCAACTTTTCCGGGATTTGGGTTGTACACTGTCAGTACATGTCCACTGAATGTCTTTGTTGCAATGGCAACACCTCGGGGTGATATGGGATAAACTGTTGCCTTTTTCTTATTGATAATAAATAATACAGATATAGCAGTTAATGGTTTGCTGTAAATGCATTGTCCTCTATTAATCTAGTCATGTAATGAATCTAATTTATGGTGATGTGAAAAGGTAAGTATTTAATCAAAAGCTGCATATCACCCTTGAGAAAACTGTATAAGCATAGGAAAAAGACACCTTCCAAGCTTTCTTTATATAGTAGTTAAAAGGATATTATCTTCATTAAAGGCTGGTACTTGAAACCACTTCCTTACAGTGAAACACTATATAGGGTTCTGTTTAGAAGCTTAAGGGTAATTGATTTACCTTTATATATATAAAACACATTCTTTCTTCATATAAAGGTATGACAGAATTCTGTAACTTTTAGCATTCAGTGCTTTTACTGTAATGGCCCATCTCCTCCTTATCATAAAGCCATGCCATCTCTGAATCATTTAGCTCAGTGACTCAGTCTCTGAACATAATGCATGTCATAGGTCAACATAAGCCTAATTAACAAAAGGCCAAGTTCTCTTCATCTCCTGATCTCCAGATTTCTATTTTTTCCTACAGATGAAAAGGGGCCATAGGCTCCTAAAATGGCACCAATACAGCAGGGAAACAAAAACGGAAAGACAAAAGATATTTTAGATATATTTCCTAATTGATTTCTTTCCTGATGTTATTACATAATTATTTCTCATATCCATACCTCGTGTTTTAGAAAGTCCATAAAGGCCCCTAAGGAGCACAATATGGCACAACTAAGGAAATTAGATAATTTGGTAGGCTGATAGTAAACAGTTTTAAGCACAAACTGTATGAGAACAGATGCTTACAGGACCATGTGAGGCATGTAAAAAGGATGGACAATAATTCCAAGGTGGTGCTGCCATGGAAACGAGAGAGCAGGCATACATGTGCGTGCGTGTGTGTGTGTGTGTGTGTGTGTTATGGCTCATATGAGTCAGCATCAGATGTCATGTCAGAGTGACCTATATACCCAGCAAACATAGATAGATAGATAGATAGATAGATCACATTTAAACATCAACAATATATATTTTGCAATAAATTTTTCACATTTCAGTTCTCGGCAAACTGCAATGCTTTCTATCTGGCCTGGTGGCCTACTTTTGTTGTCATCCCTCCCTCCTCCTCTTATACCCCTCGCCGCAGGACAGACACTCTTTCATTTCCTCTCTTGCTCCCTAACCAAGCCCTCCATCCTTTCTATCTCTTTCAGCCTGCATTTATTTTTTCATGGTTATTTTTCCCCCCATCATCACAATTCCTGTCTCCTACTTCACTCCTCTCTCTAAATGACCGCTCATCCAGGTTCTCTTTAGCATCACCGTCTGTCCTTCTCGCTATACATGCGTTTTTATTTAAATATACTGTACAAGCGCTCCGACCTCTCCATCACCATGGTTACCAATCTACTTTTTTTTGGTCATGTCTAATATATACTGCAGTATGTTCTTCGTTCTTGGATCATCCTTTCCTGTGTTTTTAATAACTCTAACAATAACGCTTCTCGCCAGCTCTGTGAGTGTCACTGAGAAGTCAGCATGAAGTCACACTGTGTATGCTATTGCCAATTGTCAGTAATTATTCTCTGTTTATATTGATTTCTCATTCAGTCCCACTGGACATATTTAAGACTAAGTATAGCATGTATCATTCTTATCTTTCAACAGCAATATACTGTAGCAAGTACAGAGTTTCATTAAAATGAGAGAATTGACAAAAAGAGTGAGATGTTTATTTTTTTTTTTTTAACTGATTAAAGGAAGAGTCACAATCTGGCAAGTAATAACATGACACAATCTGAGTGACTGACAAATAGCAATGGTCTAATGCTGCTCCATATCATCTACATTGCACTGGCACAGCATATCTTGTCATATCTATTGTGCCTAGTCTCTTTCATTTAACATCATTTAACAAAGTCTTTTATTTTTGTATATATTTTTCTTAATATCTTGACATAAAACACTTAACAAACTCAAAATGACTGATGCTTGTACTAAAGGTTCTTTCCACACACTATGCAGTTGTGTATGCACCATTACAGTTGTGGTAATGACTCATACCTGCACTATCTTTTTTCACCCAGAAGAAGTTGGTTTCACCATTTTGGTACTGGTTTGTTTCAAGGTCTCCCTCATGCTGTCTTATAGAGTTTTCAGATTATATAAACAAGATATAAAAAGTCAATAAATGTAACTGATTTTAATATTTTTGATTTCATCTGACTGCTGTTGTTGGTCCTTCGGCCTCTCCCGGCAAGGGGTCACCACAGTGGACTATCTGGTCCACACATACAAGCTTGGCCAGAGTTTTACGGCAGATGTCCTTCCTGGCGCAACTCTCCCATTTTATCCGGGCTTGGAACCAGCGCTGAATCCAGTGGCTGGGGTTTGGGCACTGGCTGGGAATCAAACCCGGGCCTTCCACAAGACAGACGAGACACCTACCAAGTGGACTTCTAAAGACACAAAATGTTTATGAAGCATGGATGGGATCTTGGGGTTGGAAGGTATCAATCATTAGAAAGGTACAAAAAGTCCCAAAACATTAAATTAACATTGAAACACCATAAAGTTCATAATCAACAAGTAAAGCAAACGGGCAACCACAGTGGCATTACCAAGAACAGAAATTCTTGTTAATGTGAAAATTGACAAAAGGACAAGAAGAAATTTTGCCAAGAGACCTACAGAGACATTAAGCAAACAGTTGCTATAGGAATATCTGGCAAGTACTGAGCCCTTCCTTGCATGTGAAAATAATAGGCTGAAAGAATGTCTCAACAGAAGCCATATCTCAGAAATAATCATCTAAGCCTAACACGTTTTCCCTAACCTATGTCTCAAAATGTTTATGACTGAACAAGGTAGAATTTTTAGGGGAAAATTCTAACATACTGTATGTTTGCTACAAAAACAAGACAGCTTATCAACGAAGGAAGAGCATACCCGCAGTGAAGCATGGTGATGGTAGCATCATGCTATGGCATACTTTTAGCTAGTACTGTGGATTTTTTCTAAACAGAGGGAATCATGGATAGGTCCAAAAAACAATGTATTTTGGCACACAACTGACAAACCTTTGCTAGACAGTTGAAAATGAAGAATAATTTCATGCTTGCAGCATGACACAGACCTAAAACGCAAATCCAAGTCAAGGTAAAGGAATGGTTAGAAAAAGAAAAAAGAAAATACCTTTGGAATAGTGCACTCAGAGACTACATTCAAAAAGATTCCTTGACAGTTTGAGAGATCTGGAGATTTTTTTTTTCTTCCAAGGAAGTATGGAAAAAAATGAACATGCACATAATTCTGCTGGTTGCTATGTGGCGTTGAAGGTGGGAAAAGATCTAACATCGTTTATTCTCATTACATCACAAAAATCTTTAGAATTAACAGAGACTATGTAGACATTTTATATCCACTCTATATACACTAAACAATAAAGATACATTGAATTCCTGATATTATTCACTGTCTGTACTCTATATTGCAACTATATTGCATAATGCTTCCTGCAATTTCTGAGCCATTTGCACCTTAGCAGAATATCATTCCATAATGAGATGTTATTATCACTGAATCATTAATCATCTCTGCTCAATGACTAAGTCTTTGAACATGATTCGTGACGTAGGTCAGCATAAGCCAGCATAACAAAATGCCATCCTACCAGATATTTAGAATTATATTTTTCTCCTACGCAACAGAGAGCAGATTGCATGAAACCTTCCCTTAGACTACTGTACATCTTTATGTATGAACTACGACAATTGTGTTCATTTAACCTGCTATTAATATAAATTTTTACATTTGTTTAGTCTGCATTTCAACTAGAAATGCCATGTTGAAGATATTAATTTGATCTTTTTTCATAATGTTAAATGTGGTGATGATGGTTAAAAAAATAATGCTGAATTAAATTTAATATAGACAGATAATTTACTGTACTAGCAAATTAATGAATGGATGGAAATGATCATGGGATGCTAGGATCAGCTTGCAACATTACATTACAACATTACTGTGCCCTGTTGAAATTAAGGAACATTCATAAGTAGGTTATTACGCTTCAGTTAACCACAACGACCATCAGAGCCAGATAGTCAACATGGAAACCTAATTATATACCTGGCCAGCAAGACATTGGTTTCAGTTGCTGTTTTCACTTCCTGACCAACATCCTGTTCCTTCCTCACCTAACTTTCAAGTATACAGTATGCTCTGACAATACTCTAGTTTGATTGAAGATTAGTCCAGTTTATGCTTGGTTGCTCATCACCTGATCCTAATCTGAGTCTATGTTTTAATGTTGAATAACCATGTGTGCCTAATTTTAATAAAATCTGTTTACCTGCAATTGAGATTCTGGATTCTGACATCATTATGATAAGTTTATAATTCTATGTGATTTACAAGAAAGAAAGTCTTCCAAAAAGGTTTCTTTCAAGTGTGTTATTCTATGATACAGCTTAAACAGAAGTTTAAAAAGATGTGATTGACTGGTTTCATTTGTCTTGCAGGAAGCAGGTGTTAGTCTGTATACTCCACGATTAGTATGTGGTTGGAGAAAGCTGGCTTGTGGCAGGTGACCACATTGGTGGGGACATAAGGGGATGTACTGTAGACTTTGCACTCCGCTCTACCACCATTCTGTTTCACCTGTTTATGATTATTGTAAAAAAAATAAAATAAAATAAAATAAAAAACACTATGGCACTGTAATAAGCAGGTTAGCCATAACATTAAAACAACCTATAAGCACCTGTATTGTGTACACTATCAGTCAAAAGTTTGGACAAAAACTATCAAGCACCATGATCAAACTGATTCTCGAATGACTGATTTGGTCATTGGATGCCCAGATTGTGTTACAAAAACAGTGCAGGCTATATAAATAATTGACAATAAAATAATAGTGAAGAAGGTTTTATCGAATGGTTAAGGTCATTCATTATTCTAACATTCCTGATGGTAATTAGTGACTCATTAATGGCACAAGTACAGTAGGTCCTTTTCCTCAATTATAGCCTCAGATTCTGGCATACTGACACACTTATAAAATAGCTTTTTACCCAAAGTCCATCTCCGTCATGTTCTAAGAATGACTATAGTCCATTCAGCGTCACTGTTTTTTTTGGTTTGTTATTTTTTTCTTTATTCTGTGTGTCACAGTGACCCACAAAAGGGACATGTGGTTCGTATATGGCACAGTCGGTCAACCAATATTTCTGTCAGTTTTGTATTTTATTTCCAATGGCTCTATGTTCTGGCCCTTTGTCCATGATGTATGCTTCTCCTGATTTTTTTCCCCCTAGACATACGTATGTAAGATGGAATAGAGTGCAATTTTGAGGGAGAATGAGTAGGAGTTGTTTGCGTTGGGGAAAAATGTCATGCGGACACATAAAATGTGGGACAGAGAGTGAGAGAGAGAGAAAGAAAGGAAGAAGAAAGAAAGAAAGATCTTTTGCATATGATATATGTATGTTTTATTATTGTAATTAATAGCATTATTGAACAAAAAGAATGTCTTCAGATGCACATAATATTCTTTTACTGTATTACCATTGTAATATCTCTGCTGTAAGCCCACAAGGTTTCTTTCTCTCCTGAATAACCACTTGAATAGAAAATTGTCTGTAGCTACCCAGTGGCCATTCTGTTTTTTGTTTTTTTTAATGAGTGTGCTTTAGTGTTTATTATTATTATTATTATTGTACTGTGTTGTAACATGACAGTGACCTAAAGTCTACCACCAACAGAGGGTGCCCTGCACCTTCTCAATGCAGAACTCAGTGTTATACACATGTGTTCTGGGACTTCCTAGAAAATGTGAGAAGAGCGAACACTTGTTGAAAGCTTTGCAAATAAGGAAAGGAGATTCTTGGAAGGAGATTTAAATGAATATTAAAACAGAAAAAAAGAACAAAAATGGATTTCCCCAGGTTTCTTTCATTTAGACACTACTATCCAATTCACAAACGGCTTAATGGATTTATTAATTTTTTTATAGGGAGGAAGAATTCAAATCCGCATAGCTATAGGTGTGGAGTGACAATATCAACCACTAAGCTTGTTTTTAAACCACCACAATTTCTAAATCAAGTCTGAAGACTAATTGGTAGCTGGTGAACATTACCAAAATACAGTATAACCATAATTACTATAGCATTTGTAATTACTAGCTAACAATTAAGATTAAATTTGACTTTTTGTAATTGTGTAAAAGTACTGTACATGTAAAAAGCCATAGAAATGCAGTTAGCATTTAACCAGAAGTGCATAAATGACCCATTTACAACAAATAACAAATGTGTTAAATGACTGTATGCATTCATATGTTCTGGTGTGTGAGTGATATAATATACATAAGGTGTAGTATGTAATATACAGGACAGTGTATATATGGTAGTATACAGTATAACTGTGCAAACATTGTGCAGTAAAGAAGATGTGTCAAGAAGATAGCATGCTCAACACAATATACATATGTACATATACAATATGAGCTTCTGTATGATACTGTATATCCAGAATAAATATGGGTCGAATATACAGTAGAACAATGATAAACATAAATTATGGATGGTGCAAAGATGAAGGTGCTTAGTGGATGAAGCAGTGCATTTCTGTCTGTTTGTGTGGCACTGTGACAGCTATAACGCCTGCCTGATGGGAGATCGGTGAATAGTCCATGATTGTGGTGAGAGGTATCTTTGATAATCCCTTTCGCCATTTTCAGACAGTGTTTCTTGTAAATTTGCTCCGAGCTCTAAAGAGCTTTAAGGTGTGAAGCAGTGAATTGCCATACCACACTGAGATGCAGTTTGTGAAGATGGTCTCAATGGTACAGCGGTAAAAGTTCTCCAGTATCCTGGAGCACAGGTGGAGCACAGGTGTCTCCTCAGACATAAAGGTGCTGTTGTGCCTTTCTAATCTGGAGAGAAGAGTTGAGAGACCAGGAAAGGTCTTCAGAGATATAGACTCCAAGGAACTGGGTACAACAACAGTACCGTTAATATGAATGGGATAATGGGATCCACATTTAGATTTTCAATGGGTTACAGGTGTCATACACACTCGCAAAGCGACCGGCACTAGGACCCGGAAGTACTACGGTCGCGAACCAGGAAGTATAAAAGGAGTAAACAAACCACAACAAATCGCTCAGTCATTGAGTTCGCCCATGTC
>JAQMYJ010000018.1:13750325-13771378 GCA_030014305.1 Clarias laeviceps | reverse complement strand
GGTTTTGCTATAAGTATTAATAGTTTTAGAAATTGTGCTATAAGAATCACAGTTAGGGTTTAAGCAATCAGAAAAAACTGTAATTGTCAATCAGATGATACTTGATCAATTTAGATTTCAATTTAGATTTTTTTTTAATGAAAATACACTTTTAGATTTCTAAAAAAGTGTATTATTCTAAAACGCAAAATTGTTAAGATATTGCAGTATGAATTTGACATGGTTACAGACACTACAGATTTTTAGCTTTTTAAACTTTTACCAAAAACCAGAATGCTTTAATTTAAGCAACAATTTTTACAGGTCATGTACTTCTCGCTCACACCAATTTTAGTATCAATACTCAAAGAAATATGAATAACATTTTAATTATTATTAATTTGAAGCGAGACAGTATAACTCTGAAAAACGTCCATTTTTGGGGACAAATATATAAAATCATCCCTCCAAACGGCTGAAATGAGCAACTTGAAATTTTTTATGAAATCAAGATGGGTCACTTCCATGTTATATAAACTTCAGAAATACTTTTACTACTTTGTCACACACATTTTTTGTATTATATGTATAACATAAAAGAAATGAAGTCAGCACCAGTACTGTATTGTGTTTTGGCCGTTATAAAGACAGAGTGTATAAAGGCAGCATCCTGGTCGAAGCCTCAAAATCAAAACCATTTCAGCTTCCATTTCATACTGTATATATTCTTGATATAAGTATTGCTGAAAATGTGCTAATGAAGACCAGATGTCCTTGCTCTAATGCGTTTAATAACGAGGTCTGTTTTGTAAAATACGATTCTTTACCAGAACATTTGCATAATGGAAAAAGAACATATTTTAAAATGTGGCAGATTTATTCTTTTTTTCCGCTGGTTAATGCGGGATGAAAGAATGGGCTAATGACAGAGCGATGCTTTGCCTAGTGTTGAATGGCATAATGGAAAGTTCTCTGTGACTTAAAGTTCTGATTCTGATGTCTTTTTGCAAAAAACAAAAGGCTTTATCTACAAATCAGAGAGTATAAATGCACACAGTGTAAAGCCAGTTTGGACAAGTCAAGCGTTGTTTGTGTTAATTATGTGTCGCATGAGTAACACCGATCTAATTAGCTTGGATTTCACGATCTTTCACAACAGCACCATTTTCTATTCTTTAAAAAAATCACATCCATGCTGCTATGGTGACGGAGGATTGGATCTCCATAGCAACAGAGATGCTCACACTTGTCCTGTAGTGGCCTCTGTTTACCACTCAGTGTCATCCTGATGCACATCGATTCAGTCTTTCCAGTTTCTATTATGCTGAAGTGTAAAAAAAAAAAAAAAGGCTTAAAATGTCAGAACGATTTAACCATTTTCACAGGACGCACAAAAATGAACAATCCATTGTGTTTATTAGAATGATAAAATATCCATGTCGATTTACAGATCAAAATAAGTCTGTGCACGCCAACATCTCGAGTAGTGTGTGTGTTTCTATATGTATGTGTGTATAATTGAAATACGTGTATACACAGGTGATTTTTTTTTAATACAAAAAAGCATTTGTCTTGCATACATGTATCTTCTGTACACATGGATGAGAAAACAAGATCAAGTGTTGCTTCAAATGTCACTTTTTCATCTATGTACAATTCTTTGAGTCACCATTCGGACCATTTTTGTCCCTTCTGTCGGAAAATCTCACACAATTCATCCAAAATTACAAAAGAAAAAAAGTACGATATGAGGGGAAATAAAAGTTTTTTTTTTTTTTTCTTCTCCCGGGAAAAACGTAGTCCAAGGTTCCTGGGTTCAAATCAATACTGGATGATTCAGATTCAGCTTAAAAAAAAAATAAAAATAAAAATTCCTTCCGTCACATGGCTGAGTAAACTAGCCGTCTTTTCATATCCCAAAAATAAAACGCTCTTGTGCTTATATATACAGTAGTGTTATTGATTTACGATCAGGCTTCATTGCTGTGCCTTCCCGGAGTGAAGTCGAGTGCCTCGAGTTGAGGTAACTATATGGCAGTTGTGGTAAAGGCCGGCTGAACAGATTTACCATACAACAGCATTTTCAACCTTCAATGCAGCAGGCATGCTACACAAAAGGAAGTAAACACATCTGTGTACATGATTACAAAAACACACCAAGAGTTTGAAAGAAAAGTTGAAACAAATCACGCCATTAATGACAAAGTCAATGTCTTTTGAATCAACCGGCGTTCTGTTGAGTAAAATGTTACATTTTGGCACAGCAAGTATGTCATGTTGCAGAACTGATCCAAAGAATATTGGAATATGCTTAGATCTCATCACAGAACAGAGCAGAGAAATTCCATTTACGGTATATACAATTTTGGGAAAAGTTTGCTTTTCCAATCCAGTATCATGGTGTTTGATATACAGTGCTGTGCACACGTCTTGAATCACCCCTCATTCCTTTATATTTTGCTTGTAAAGAGTCAGACATCTTTTAATGCAGCCTTTAGAAATAGTTCTCCAGGCTTCCTAAAGGACTTTCTTTGTTCTCATTTTTGGCAAGTTTTTGTTCCTCGTTTTCAGTCCTAACCAGTTTCAGTGGAATATTTCTTGTCGGTTAGGCCACAAGGTGACCTATAAAGTATTAAAGCTTTAGAAAACTTAAAGCTTGAACCAGTGAGAAACAGGTGCAGATGATGAATGCTGAGTGGTTGGAACAGACGAGAGGGGAAATGAGGTTGCTGTTGAGGTTGTTACATAAAAGAACCATTTTTTAGGCACTTTGCAGCCCGTTGCAGCAAAACATTCGCCCACATTTCTTTAATTTAATTAACATATTTTTATTTAAAATAAAGGAATGAGGGTTGGCTCAAGACTTTTGCACAGTACTATATCTCAGTATTAACTCCTAGAATATATAAAACAGACTCATTTTTAAGGATCAAAAAATGTAAACAATCTATTAAGCCGCTAATGGAAAAACCAAAACAGATCCATTGTATGGCAGTATTGCAACTCACAGTTTCTATGCGTTTTGGATTTTATATAATTATATAAGATCTAGAAAGACTTTTAAAATGTATATACTGTACTGCATCTTTAAGCATGAAACTTTATTAATTTTATGTAAAAATACTGATTGATCTGATTTTTCCTTAGTGTGATTTTTTTTTATATCCTACAGGTTGCAATTACATTAAGGGGTGGAGGTTATTTCAGGGTCTGAAAATAATAATCCTAAACCTAAAATTGAACAAACAAACAAAAAAACTAGCCAGATCAATTGCATGGCAGTTTTTTTAATCACAGTTTTTTTTTCTAAAATGTTTTTGATATTACATGATTATTTCAGGTCCAGAAACACTTTTGAAAATGACATACTGCACCTTTAAGAGGATTGTTTCGAGACAGTTTATAAAAAAAATGATCTGATTTTCCTAGGTTTTTCTTTTAATAAAAATAAAAAGTTCAGATAAAAAAAAATAAATTAAGATTATATGTTCTGATAGTCACTTTTCTCTCCATGTGATTTCATTATCCATACCAGGTCACCACAATGCCAATGGAAAAACCATCTACCATGGCAAATTTATCTACCATGGCATTTTCAGTAGCTGTATATTCTCCTGTGTGTAGTCGCATGTGACTGTTCATGAAAACATGTAAAGCTTCTGTGCAAATGCAGCATCATGAATGGAACTGCAGGTTCATGATATTCTGACCTATCAGTAATCTGTCTCATGTCCTCAAGATTTCCTTTTCCTTATTATATTATCCTTATTATTTTATTTGAAACTTGTTCAACTTGCATTTATAATGCACTCCCTTAATCATCCATGGTCATGTTGCACGTGTGTGTGTTCGTATCTGTGGACAATCTGCAAGCCTGCAATCCTTCCAGATGCATGCCATCTTGAAGCAAACTTGATTTGTGCGTGTGTGAGCATACATTGTACTTTCACAGTTTGCACTTTCACAGGTGCTGCATGTGACAGTGTATATATTTGTGTAGATTCCTGTGCGTGTGTGGGTGTGTGGTCGCACTCTCCCTAACCCCAGCCATATGGCTCCAATATCATGCATCTTTAAAGAATTAACCTTTAAAGAGTAGAACGAACCATGAATGCACCAGAGTGAATCCTCCCCCTGGAAGCAGGACACTGAAAATGCAGGTGTTTTCTGTGCGCTTGGGCGTATGTGTGTTTTTCGTCGAAGCGTGCTTGATTTCTAAACTTTTCAGTAAATGCACGGGAATTACATATGCATTATGCAGATTATCCATATGTTCAGAAATCTCACACTGTTCTGCATGAGTGTACTCCAGGAATTATTGAAAGAAAAAGTTACATCTTAACCTTTTGTGCGAATGTTTGTAGCATATGTACAAATACCACAGAGAATAATTTTTGAATAATTTATGGAACAAAACACATTACTCTACTGTATACAGATAGTCTAACTTACAATAAGAATGTAATGGCAGTTGATGAGCCGGTTTACAATATGCAAAGACTTTAAATTCAAAACAACTGATAGATCAAGATAGATCAAAAGACAGATCAAAGCTGTACTTATGGAGTTTTTAATGAAAAGAAGTAATTCCTCCCTAATTTACTCATAACTAATTCCCGCCTGTCTTCCCCGCATCATGCAACAGTTTCGGGTGATTCTTCCGGCAGACGTGACACCCAGCCGACTGAACTGCTGCTCACATGCAGGGAAGAGATCTACCTGATGCCATCTGCCTGCGTGAGCTCACAGACCCCTATGATCGGCTATGATTAATGTCGGAGTGCGAATATGACACCCCCTCCCCCTTGAGAGCATGGCCAATTTACTCCCTAGGACTCCTGGCTATGGATTTGAACTTGCGACCTCCAGATGGCAGGGCAAACTCTCTCCCTTTGCCCCATTCAGGAGCCCGTGTCCCTATGTAACTGTCCCCGAATGTACTGTAAAACCAGATTCTAGTTATTTATACTTTCCTAAATGTTTAGTTGCATCCGTGCATCATCAAGCTATACTGATTGTACTGGTAATACTAACAGAAGTCTCATCAACTACCCTTAGACTTCTATCATAAGTAGGATTTGAGTAAATTCAGTGATTCAGTTTCTTTATTCTTATCAGTGGCACTTGCACATATGCAATATGTATATATTACTGATTTAGTTTTTTACTTTGTATAATGATCTAATACACAATGCCCCCTTTCCGCTCCTGTGCTGATGAAGCGTACGTATGCGACTAACTGTTCAAAGCATGTAAATTTTGACCTTTTTCTCAAACAAATGTCTTTTTATGACAAAAGAAAATACAGAGCCTATTAATGAGAACAAACATGGAACAAAGCAACCAACAAAATGGGTTATAATACAGTACAGGCTGAAGAGTCTCTGGAACACTCAATATTTAATGACATCTTGCGCCGGGTAATCCAATCAGCGGTCCTCATTTGGCACAATCTTTCTCAGCTCCGTTGCTTATTTGTCCCTCTCTTCCCCTAAGGAGATAAAGAGAGTTTAATTTCGTCTCTCCTTCTCCCAGACGCTGCTTAGATAAACGCAGCGCACAGCGAACGCGTCTATATAGTCTATATATTCTTCATATGAACTTTCAGCTGAAGGTCAGTTCTGCTTTTTCTTTAGTACCGCTTTGTTTGTCCACAGTCCAGGTCGGAGCAGTTAATTCACTGTACAACTGTACACGGAAACGTACAACATTTAAGAACACTTTCAGAGGGTTTCTTTCCTCTGCTTGAGAAAAAAAAATTGCTTTAAATTCTGCACTTCCATTTTTTTACCCCTCTCTGTGTCATCTTGCTCAATCTTCCATGCTCTGTCTTTCCCTTTCTGTCCCTCTGTAGAGTAGCCTCACCGAAAATCAGAGTTAGCGGATGAACCGGGATCATCCTCTCTCCCGTATTTTCCACTCTGAAAACAAGCACGCTTGCATGTGCAGTCAAGGAGATGCACTGCTCTTGACTTCTTGTATATGTCCTGCCAGCGTGAATACTGCTGATGTGTGGCACTGCATCGTGGGTCAGGAGCGGTGATGCTACTTAAGTGAGTTCAACACTGTAAAACAAAAAGCAATTTATAAAACCAAAGAAAATGGGATAGGCTGAGGTATACGCCGCGGCTAGACTGCAGCGGGAATCGATGCCTCTGCGCTGTCTCTGCCGACCCTCACTGAAAATGTTTTATTACAACCAGCAGCTCAGAAATCCCCAGTGAACGAGAACACGCCAGCACATTCTCTAAATGATGAGAGAGAGAGAGAGCGTGTGTGTGTGTGTTTGGGAATAGATATGGACGTCATTAGCGCTGCTGCAGTCACAAATGTTGCTGTTCTCTTGGTTCTGATGAAGGACTTGCCATTTGTGTTAAGACAACCAGCAAGACTGCACGGGTGGACTGAGGAAGCTGTGTGTGCATGTGTGTGTGTGTGCGCGTGAGCTTGCACTCCTCTGTGGGAACTTCAGCTATGAGGAAGAGAGAAGGCCATTTCCAGTGATTGATCTTAGCATGACTGAGGGATCCAGACAAGATCGAAAAGAAGCTCTGAAAGAGAGGAGAGACAGCAAGAAAAATGAAGGGGAAAAAAAGAAAGATGTTGGCCAGTTCCTGCTGGCACTGCAGTAGCTCTGAAGCTTTACACTCTGCATGTTTTCTACTGCACTGCTTCCTTCTTTTTCACAGATCTTTTCTTTTCTGTTTTCTTCACTGCCCTGAAGGAGCACGCTCGTTGCCTCCCTTGCCCAGCAGGTGGCTGAAATCTGCCAGGTCCATGAGGCCACGTGAGCCGTGCAGGACTGTGCGGGCGAGGCTTGGTGGATGTCCTGCGCCTGTGGCGTAGCGATGTCCCGGGGTCGGCACGGCATGGAAGACGTAGTTCTCATGGGTCCAGCGTAGAGCCTCGCCGGTGTACTCCATCTGAGTGCTGGGTGCGGACACCACCCGCCTCCTGTCAGGCGAGTCCTGAGGCGTCATTGGATAGTTGTAGTCACCCGCTGATTTGCGCAGCAGAGTACCTGGGCGTGTGCCATGCTCACGGTACTTGGAGAGAGAAACATAGCGTTGGCGCTCCATGACCTCTTCGTGACGCCTGTCACTAAGGAGCTTAGAGCTGAGGAAGATGGCAGAGGGTGGTGGGGGAGGACACTGGGTGCCTACCGAGTTCAGATAGGTCTGGCTCTGGTCCCAGCCAGAGCCTGAGTCGGAGAGGCGGAGCGATGGCGCAGGGCGTTTCTGCTGCAGTGGAGTCTGCTCAGGTGTAGGCAGCAGTCCTGGGTCCAGATCCGCTGCCTTCGTCCACCCGTTGGGCATCACGAACAGCGTTTCGCCTTGTGGGCGTGGCCGATCCGTTACGCTCAGCACTGAGCCGCTGGTGCTTGGCCCCAACATGCTGCACTCCTTTTCACTCTTGCGCTGGCTACCCGAGGAGGAAGTTTCACTTCTAGAGCAATGACGGTGCTTCTGGCTCATAATCCAGCACACGGCCAAGCCAGAGAGCGCCGCCCCAGTGGAGAATGCTGAAACAGCTGCTACCACTAGCAAGTTTAGAGTAACCAGGCTCTCTGGCTCGTCTGTGAAACTCTCATGTAGCAGACCTACAGAGGGGGAAGCAGAGAAGAGAAACAAATGCAGAAATATTATTTAGACAATGCTTAAACTGCTAATAAAATATCTATTTCAATTATACTCGTATTTTATATTTATATTGATCTATCTGTGTATGTATAATTCCAGGATGTTGTAATATAAATTCAAAAGTTTTAAGTCTAGGTAAATTAATTGCTAAGTGTGAATAGAATATAAATTAAAAATTCAAATTTGTACAAAAATTATTTCCCCGAGACCTCTGGTATGACTTGTATCGACACGTTACATGACAATAACACTGTTCCCTCAGAGGCAAAAATACAATGCATAGACACATTTGTCATCAACTATAAGTATTTCTTGATAAGAAGAGAGTTTAGAGTTGGGTAAGTGCAGGTTTTACAGATTTTATGAAAATGCCAGCACGAGAGGAGCTTCAACAAAATACTGACTTACTTAACCTTTAGCAGATTACCAATTAAAACGCAATCAACCATGAGTACTATTGACTTAGCAATCTTACCGCTTTATTAAGACAGCCGCAATACAAACTCCATCTATCAAATGACCTGAAATTTCTATTCAGGTGATCAGCGTAACAGAGACAAGCATTATGCAGAAGCATGTCAGTGCAATCATGGGGAGAATGCATTACCCAAGACATTTCCCATTTCACAGTCTGGATTAGAGCCTTGAAAAATAAGCGCTTGATCTTATATTGTTATTTGCTCTAAAACTAAACACACTAACGCAAATCTTGTCATTCATGTACAGTAAGGAAAATTGTTCTTGTTAATTATCATTTCTCAGATCTATTGAAAAATGAATAGAAATGACCGACACGTGTGTGTACTGTACTCTATGTTCACAATACTGTAGTAATAAACTGAAATGTAATGAGGCAGCTTTAAATCTATATTAATTGATTCCAGGTTCTTTTTCATTTCCTTTGTCCTTGCTCTCTCTCTCTCTCTCTCTCTCTGGCATTTCCTGTAATCTCTCCTCTCTGCTGTCCTGTGGGATGTCCTTGATTTTTGCCACCATTTTCTCAATCTCCTATCTGTTATCTCTTCTCCTCCCCGTGCTCAGTCCTGCTTCTGCTATACCCTGAGTGAGTGAGTGAGTGTGTGTGTGTGTGTGTGTGTGTGTGTATGTGTGTGTGTGCGTGCGCACACACTCTGGGTTGACGTGCTTAGAAATGAGAAGCTATACGGCACGGCTGAGTTTCTATTCTGAATCCCATTATCGCACATCCTGCCTGCCAATGGCTTTTGACTTCTGCCCTGCCGCAGCATGCACCTGCTATCGATTTGGAGAACCCATAAAACCAATAAACCTTCAAAAAAAAAAGGTATTTTGTGAGGACTATATGAAATATAGCTACAGTTTGAAAGAAAATTGTCATAAAGTTAGTGCAATGAAAGAACACACAGACACCCACCCACCCACCCACCCACACAGACACACACACAGACACACACACACACACACACACACACATAGCACAATCAACAAAATGGATGGCGGAGGGAAAGATGTAAATATGAAAAATTTCAGGGCGTGCATAATGGTGCAATGAAACCTTCCTGCTGTTGAATGAACTCTAAATTAATTCTAGTCGGCCACAAATAAACGCTTCCATTCAACAGGAGAGAGTTATCTGTGGATGATTCTGGGTCTATATTATCTCTTCACACTCCTGTCTCTTTGTTGCTGTCTCTCGCCGTTCTCAAGTACCTTCAACTATCATCACCTTCCTCTTCACCTCAGTCGGAGGCCTCACTTCACAATATAGCTCTTTAGGGAGCAGCTGAAGCACACGAAGAGTCAACAGAGCATTACATAAAACTCCATCAGTCACTCTTATTGTCATTCTGTCCTGCTTACAGACCTCTCACTAAGTCAGTATTAACGTCGCTCGTGGTAGTGCATCACTTGGTTATCAAAGAATGAAAGAACATGAGTTTTCAAGAGCCCCAAGGTTTTTTTTTTTCCCTTTTAACAAAATGAACCAACGAGAAGAAAAACAGCGTTGAAAACTGAAAAGACATCCACTTACGATAACACAGTCAACTGTGAAAGCTAAAACCTTGGTCCTGCTGCATCTGTTCTTAAAGCCTTAAACCCTCTTTCTGACATCAGACGACACCGAGAACCGCACTCGAGAGAATTACATCTCGATCCTCAGCCCGAATTCGAGGTCATGGACACAGCGACTCTTTGAAGTAAGGCTGCTCTTTGATGTGCGGAGGCCATAAGAAAAGCTCTGCGCGCTGAGACGCCACTGTATCTTCTATATCATGACGCTTTAATGGCAGTGCAGACTCTACGTCGTCCCCGTAAATCAACCTACACGGGCACAGAGGTGTGGATTCGCAGGCCGCTGCGCTTCTGTGTCTGTCAGAGCCTCCAGGATGGAAGCGAGACTGATGTGCGTTAGCTCTAGGTCATGGACGCGAAGCTCATTCCGCTACCTTTGCTTATGTATGGACTCAAATGAGAAATGTGTTATTTTTCCCTTGCTAGAAGGGGTTTAAGATAAATATTTCATTTTCATATAAGATATTGTTTGCTGCTTGTCCTTTTCCTTCACAGTGTCAAGATTTATTATGAAGTACAAGGTTCTTCTCAGTCATAACAGATACACTCCTACCATTAGGCAGACACAATCGCTTTGGGCCCTAACAGCACTAGGACCTCTCAAAGTAATAACATATTCTCTCCAATTATATTTTCCACATTTAAAATGAAAATGACTTCTGGAGAAAACCTGATTACATTCTAAAAATAATGGCTTTTCAACCCTGACTTCTTTCATTTTATGAGCACTGGGCTATTAGACCTAATATTATGTCAGTGCAATATTGGTCCATTATTTCTCTTCCTGTGGAAGCAGTGTTGCTGAGGTACAGCTGTCTGATAAAATTAAGAGGCTTAAACGAATGCAAGGCAAGAAAATGAAATGAAGTGCATTTGTTAAATGCTACAGGGAGCCGGCAATCCAGATCTTGTGTTAAACATTTAGGGTCGTTAAGCTATATTTCACAGCTCAGGTCTTTCCGAATAAAACTCTATTTATTCACAGATTTAGTAAAACAAAAAAGTATTTATAAATAAAAAATACACATAATATGTAAGGAATAATACTCCTCAGGAGCATGCCTTTGTATGAAAATTAATAAAGGGGATGCGTGTGTACTATAGCTCTCATGAGGGGGTTTGATGTAGGATGCATGTGCAGACTATTATAATTAGAGCGTTTTAATAAATATACAGTACAGGTATATGTACTATATGGATTACATCAGGATTGTAATGTATAGGGTGTTCCATAGCCTTTTTATCAACGTAGGCAATTTGATACACAGTAGAACCTCGGATTGCGAGTACCGAGTATCATGTATCACGCATGCGCTTCTTGTTTTGACGCCGAGCGTCACGTGATCACAACTGAGCCAATGTTTTTTCTCTCTCTTGCGCTGCGGAATTGTGGGTAATCGTCTCCCCTGCTGGGTCTTAGTGCTCGTCTCTCAGTGGTATAATCAACATCCGTGTGCACGTGTACTGTTTACTATAACACTGTGACCACGTGTGTGTGTGTGCGTAAAACATATTTTATTTTGTGTTTGTAAGCGTGTGTGTACAGCGCGCATGTACTGTTTCTTATAACACGTGTGTGTACAGCAAAAGAAAGTCTCACTTAGAGGTTAAAGATCCATTTTCTTATGTGTGTTATGTGTGTGTGTGTGCGTGTAATTTGACACCGTTCCCCTTCACACACACCTGCCTTTACACCACCCACCTCCTCTCGGCTTCACACACACGACTCTCTTTCTCTCTCTCTCTCTCTCTCTCTCTAATGGAAACACTGCTCTGTCGTGATTCTTTTCAAAGGTAAAGTGCAGGTTAATTTGTTTTATTTTTACTTTATATTTTGCAATAATTATTTTTATGTATTTATTTTTTGGGGCTGTGGAACAAACAAGTCGAGTTTCCATAATTTCTTATGGGAAAATTTGCTTTGATTTAAGAGTGTTTTGGAATACGAGCCCACTTCCAGAACAAATTATGCTTGTAATCCAAGGTTCTCCCTGTGCTTGGTGGTTTTTCTCCCACGGTCCAAAGACATGCAGATTAGAGTGGTAATTTCCAAAAATAAGTTTATTTCCAAATTCCGCATTGTGAGTGTGTCACCTTGCATTGGGTTGGCACCCTGTCCAGGGTGTACCCCTCTTAGTGCCCCGAGTCCCATGAGATAAACTCCAGGCTTCCCATGACCCTGTACAGGATAAGTGGTACTGTACTGTATACAGTAGTGGCCCCCAACCACCATAGATGATTTGGTATTGGGCCGCACAGAAATAATTAGAAATATATTTTTTCTTTACATTTTGTTGACTATTGGAGTCTGCAAAGTGTTTTATTTTGAAAAATTATCATATCATCTTCCATTTACTACCATCTGTACCTCTTTCTGTCCTGTACCTCTGTGTCAGTTTTGATGCCTGACAAAAGTAAGCTAATGTTACATGATAACTCTAGCTAAAATTAGTAAAAAAAAAAACTAACTATCTATGGAGAGCTTGTTTGAAAACAGAAAATACCCTGTAATGAGACAGCAGTTGAGACTCTGAGACTGGCAACAAAAAGAAAGCTGCATTTAAAAGAAAATACCAAGATTCTCCCTAAATTATGGGTTTATCGCAACAGGTGATTCACATGTTCTAAGTCCGCTCCGTATAATAGAGGCGGTCATGAAGGTATATTTGAGGCAATTTCAACTCTGCTGACGTTCTGGATTAAACTCAAGCAGGAATATCCTGAAATTGCCACAAAGCTGCTGAAAACCCTGCTTCCATTTCCAATAACCTATCTTTGTGAAAAAGCGTTGTCTGCAGTGACGGCAATGAAAATTAAATTTCGGAGTAGACTGGACATCAGGAATACACTACGGTGTCATTGTCTCCCATGACTCTTAGATGGGACTGTCTCGTCTTCGGGAAACAATCTCAGGGCTCACACAGATTCTGTTTTATGGTTTGTTGTATTTATTATTCACTTTATTATAGAAAAGTGTTATGGGCACGCAATGGCTAGTCCGTAGAAAATTGTCTTGTATAAAACTGTCTGTGGTGCAAAAAATGTTGGAGAGAGAGACATTTTCGTCTACAGTTTTGTGTAGACATTTTTGTCGTTCCCATATTCAAGTAGCAGCAAAACATTCCAGTTTTACACATTTTAAAAGTAATGCCAACTTTTGTTCTACAGGACACACCTGAACACCCAAACACACAGTTTGATGTCTGAAGCTAATGCTAATCGTGAAGCTAATGCTAACAAACCCACAAAAGAGAAACACGTACAGTACGTCAACAATTGGAACAACAGACACAAGACCATTAACCACTGAAATGCATGCAGACAAATTAATTCTGAAACCAAATGTCAGCATAAAAGTCTTACAGAACACAAAAGTAAAAAAAAATAAAAATACGACAATGGCAAAGTGGATTATTTCCCAATAACAACACAAACCCTAAAGTGTTTGATTATAGTTATACCACAACCATTTACTGATATAACTATTTTTTACATTTTGTTTAAATTAAAAACTTAATACTTTTTGTTGAACTTATGTTTAATGAGTCTTTTATCATGGTGGTGTTCATAAGCATCTCCCAAGCTGAAATTTTTTAACTGAAAGCAAATATGAATCAGATTTACAACTTATTAATCACATTTCTGTGGCAAATTCACTCCAGAGATGATTTGCATTTAGTGACACCCACAAATCAGCATAAACGGCAAATCTCTCTGAGAGGTGAAAGTGACAAAATGTTGAATAAATGGTGAAAGGGACCAGTGCACCATGTTTTTCATTTCATGCTAACTCTACTCCTTCAACACAACAACATTTGCTTACTTGTAATTTAATGTAATTGTAATTTTAAGTAGGTCTATATGGAAAATCTTTTTATTAAAAGAAAAAAAAATCCATCCATGTGAACTATTGAAATAATAAGGCTTTATTAATTTAATAATATTAATTTAAAACTCAGTCTAAACTTTAGCCATAGAAACAGTGAGTTATGCTAATTAAACAATTTGAAGCATTTTAATTAAGATTAACACAAGTAATCTCCTCATATGTAAATAAAAAAGAAATTCTCACATGATTTTCTGAAGAAACCTTTTTCATGAATACCACTTTCCTGTCGTAAATGCTTCTGCTTTATCCACTTTAATAAATGAGACTCAGCAGTGTGGAATATCCATAAAACAATTCCTTGTTATCATTTAAGAGCACCTATAAACTTTTCATCCATTACCAGCCTTGTTTTTTTTCCCCTCTCTCTCTTGCTTGAAGTTAGACAAAAATTGCAATGCGGCTTACGAGCATTACTGATAAACTGAAAAGCCTTGAAGTCTAAAATAAAGCTCTACTTCTTACATTTTCTCCTTCTATTTATGCCAAATAAACATCTCCTCACAGGCACCTTTTTAATCAGTTTATGTGGAATGTCTATCATACAAATCACTTTGTACGCTGTAATTACAGAAATGATAACACGATCAGCACATTAATATAAATCTTGCATCTCACACTACTGTCAAAATTGCCATGATAAGAAATTAAACATTAATCTACCAATCAATAAAAGAACACGGTGAGTATTAGGGACCTGAATAATAACAACCAATGTTTGAAATAATAATAATAATAATAATAAAATGCTCAAATGCTGCATTAGTAAGTATTAAGGTAAGCAAGATCATAAAAGCCCACGTTTCCATTTTGTTTAACTTTAGGGATGTTCAGAAGACCAGCATTTATGACCATAAAACTTAATTTGTAACATAAGCCGCTGGGAATACATAGCTTTATGAATCTGCTATGCTATTAAGGGTTTTCAATAGGCGGATTTTAAAATCAATTCTAAATTAGGGAGTTAAATAAGTACTTCTAAGGAAGGGTGCTCGTAAGGAGTGATATTAGCACCCTCATTTTGTAAATAAAGGCAAAGCAACTGAATTAGAAAAAAAGCACTGCCACTTAATCCACATTTATGGATCTGTCTAAGACAGTATGCATTATAGAATAGCTATAATCGAGCCATATTGTATAGCCTTAATAACCCGGTTCATTAACTTTTTGTTTATTTTGACACTGCTTTTTTTTTTTATTAAACACTAAATCCGCGAGCAGTGCTCAAAGACGTGTTTAATTTTCTGGTATGAGACTTGTGTACAATTACTTTTATAATTATAATTACTGACTCAATAAAAACACCTTTTTATAATGTGTACAGTATTTGTATGATCTTCCTGTAAGGGTCAGGGCAAAATCTTGGGATCAAGGCATAAAATGCTCTCACAGTCAGGTCTTATTTCTCAGGCATATAAATTTCACCTAAGTTCATTATCTTTACCTCCTACAGAAACATTAAGAGTTTTATATGCAAGGCCAAGGGGGAGCACTGTTAAATGTACAAGGAGGCATTTTATCTGCATTTACTATTACTTACAATGCCACCTAAAGTAATAAAAGTAAAATAAGGTTTAACAATTTTAATTTTAAGAGCAGGTGTTTCAGCTTGCCAAGAATGAAGCAGGAAAGTTTCTGTCTTTCTGCCTCTTGCTGATTGCAGGAGTTGTCCCAACTGCTGAGAAGATTACCTCAGCTCTATAATCACCTCGGCAGGGCTAGCATGATAACTAGTTACGCCCTTCTGCTCAAGTGCCCTCAAAGCTCTGAAAAGGAAACCCTGCTGGTGTTCTGTTCCACTTCTGGAACTCATCATGGAATGCTGAGACGATTCGGGAAGCTAAGATGGATTCAGAATTCACACTTCTGGAACCCAGACAAGGCCTGAGAGAAAAGCGTTGTACAGCTTACAGTATATTTTTGAAAGCACATTCAAATGGGAATTTGAGCTTTATACTGTAGATATTTGGGGGGAAAATCCATCTGCAGTTTTCTTACTTAAAAATAATGATGACAATGTCTTTGGTACATGGTAGGTGTGTAACAGAATCTCACTATCAACATATATTAAGCATTCTATTTTTTCCATTTCAGCTGCTTCCCTTTTTTCGTTTGAGAGGGTGATGATGAGATGGTCACTACAGTGGATCATTTGGTCCACATTTCTGATGTGGCACAGAAGTTACACTAGACAATTTAACCTGGCTTGGGACCAATACTTGGGTTGCATGAGCCCGTGCAATGGCCCAGTGGCACGGGGTGGTTCCCTGACGGAAAGTCCTCTTTAGTGCTCCAAAAGTAATCTATATTCAGACTTAAACTCTAAGTGGGTGTGTTCTAAACCTGACACTTGGTAGAAAGGCAGAAATGCCAGCACTTTTTTTTTAATCCCACTTGCTCATATCTAACGACTCCCTTTTACTTGCTTGAAAATAAATTCCACCCACTCATATGTTTGCATCCTGATGCACACCTCTAGTCTCAAGCTTTCTATAAAAAACTAATTAGAATGTTATCTGTTCATTCTGAATAGTATGAATCATGTCCAGTTCCATCTCTCATATATTCAGATGTACAGTTACACAAAGCAGGTTTAAATGAACAGGTGCTTAATGTTACTATGATGGAACACCATTACATTACAGTATACTTAAATTGTGATTAAGGTGGTCCAGCTTTGGTTGCAAAATGAATCAGCATTATGTAAATGTTGCCATGGAAACAGCATTTATGTTTTGCACCTTTGTTTCGCAAGCTAATGCTAAATGTCAATGAATATTTAAGCTATAAGAACTTGCTACTAAACACCAATTTAAAAAACGTTACAATTTTATCATCATGTCTACTGTAGTTTGGACCATTCCAGTTTTAACAACACAATATTGATGACACTGATTATAAATGAACAGTCACATCCAAAGGATCTAAGAAAGAAAAATGTTTACAACATCCTGGTCCAAACAAAAGGTGCAGGTTTTTTATTAGCACCAAGAAGAATTAAAAGCACAACATTGAATAGAGCTGTGTACTGTTTTCCACATAACCCGCCCCTCTTCCCCAAGTTAGAACAACTTTTCAACACATCACGCTTTTTGTCTAAACTGAAAACCTCTTTGGTCGCACATTTTGTTAAATAGCTTTCTCTTAGGTAAAATGTGCAAGAGGATAGTGGGAGGTATGACATAGTGTGTTACGGTAAACTGGGTTGCTTTGATTCCTTTAGAGCTCCATTGCTTTCCCTGCTTCAATAGCCATTTAATTTTTTTTATTAAAGCTTGCTGGGTTTTGAATACGAGCCACTGAGCATGTATGCTTTCTAAAAGAGTTAGCAGCTGGTTTAATCCATCACTATGCCACGACAGCAAAAGTTGAAAAGAAACTTGTACGAGAACATTCTGCTGGGCTTTGCAGTATGCTGCCTTTGTTGCTGGCAGTTGTCCAGTTTTCTGTTCCTTCACGAAAAAAGCATGTAATATCCTTGTCCTGTCTACAATCATAATCCAGTCAAGTGCCATTTTCATAAGCAAAGAAGATCGTGAAGAGGCAATATCATCATTTTTTATTGGATTTTCACATTTCCTCCCCCCACATGCAGTGATGTTTCTTCTTGCTGATATTAAACTGGACTTTACATTTTCTCCACCACCATACAATCCAACAGCATTAACTTTCACAATGGAGTTCTATGCAACACACATACTAATCAGTATATAGGTTCACTGCTTATGGTATAACATTAAAAAAGACATAACTAATTGTACTAAATGGGATTCGAAACATTTATATATGGAAAAATTGCTGGATGTTCTGCATTTGTCACATAATTACTTCCACTAGTACCCAACTTTTACTCCATACAGTAGCTTAACATTCAACACTTTTTGCCTTTGTGTATGTAACTTTCTATCTCTTGCTGTCTGTCGCTCTGTGTCTTTCGCTTCCCCAAGACTAGTTAATCCATCTTGCTGCAGACTGCTGTCAGTAGTAAAATGGCTTGTGTAGGGCAGCTTCATCTAGCAAAGGGTGCACAGTGTGAAAAGGGACAAAGTGGGAATTGTGTGCTTGTTTGGGGATGGGGGAGATCGTATGACCTACATTTTTCTAGTCTGGTGTTAAACATTTCAAAGATTAATAAGGAATAGAGTGATATGGTGTGTTACTGAATTATTTTCCTTAAACAGTAGATCTTTTATTTTTATTCCTCTAAAGAATGAAGCATAATACATGTACAGGTACAATTAATGGCATGGAATGTCTATGAAACAAGTTAGCTCCTGTTATCACAAGAGTTAAGCAGTTACCTTAACCGGCTCTTTTTTCTCTTTCTTGAAGTTGAATATATGCATTTAATAATAAAGTGAAGAAAACACGTCACCAAGAAACTAAAAGGCCTACAAATCCTCCTGTAGCAGGCTCTGGCACTGGAGACTCATTCCATAAATGTTAAATAGATATCTCCTTGCAGAAAGCGCCACAGTTATGTCTTTAATAAATAACAGTGTATTTGCGTTATACGTTCATTTATTAGTATAAATTATTACTGTATAAACAAATTATTAGAACAAAGTGCATTATATAAACTTGTGGTTTGAACTACAGCCAACACTACTTTCAGGGTTATGCTGTTGAAGTGCTGTGGTATGATAATATTTAACTATGTGTTTTCACATCCAGATAATCCAATTATGTGATATAAAAAAAAACAACCATACTCGCAATACCCCACCCAGTCCTGTGTCATGCCATGATGAACTGAAACAACTCACCATCACAGTCTCCGAGATGTGTGATGTTCCCGTACTCAACGTCCTGCACAAATGGTAGTCTACATAAAAATAAATAAATAAATAAATAAATAAAAACACTGTCGAACAAGAACTGAAATTATGACCATATGTTGAATCTCACCTGGTTCCAGGTCTGAGAAGAGAACAAGTGCTTCCTCTAGTCCAGCCACAGTAAGGATCTCTAGAGGATATACAGTTCCTACACACACACACACACACACACACACACATCATTGCAAGTTCAATATAAATACTATTAGCCATTAGCTTTTAGCCATCTGCTTATTATCTTGTGCAGAAATGTTTGCATAAGCTTAACTACACTTAGGTTTACAGAAGGTTAGGAAATGATGATTGCATGTGTATCTCGATTAATTGTAAAGTGTCACAAAGTGACACAAAGTGTCCTCCTGACAAAGATCCTGCCCCAGCAGAAACCCTAATATTGTATGCCATTGTCATATCATTGCCATTAGGTTCGTCCACCCAAAACACAAGATCGGGACACATTCATTTTGCAAGTTTGAATGACAAAATTGTTGTTTAATGTCCAAACTGCATGAAGTCCATTTTCACAAAATGGATCTCGCTGTTTAGCGGCAACTTTTAAATGGTCATAAGCAGATATTGTTTTTTTCCCCATTTGGCTGCTTCTCGAGTAAATGGTTTCATACACTTCAGTTATTTACTGCATTTTGACTCCCCTCGCCCCATTGATCAGCTTTCAGATTAGTAATATTGTTTCACACTCGAGTACACTTATAAACACAAAGAGAAGGTGCGTACAAGGAATTCAACCTTTGTGTTATACCTAATATTATTGATTTTTTCGGATGCCTCACATGCCTTAGTACTTTATAAGCTAAGGCTGTGTAGTTCGGAGGAGGAGATTGGTGCATGCCGCGCTCACACAGAGATATCGGAGGAGAAAGACACGTTCATGACTTTGCATTCTAAATATCCGTGCTCATATCCGTGTTGAGGTATGGTTGGCTTTCATATTTGATTCAAGCTGAGTGGACTTGAGCACAGTATGCTGATCTGTGCCTGGGAGTATATATTATGCAAACATACCAAAAGTTGGGGTCACGTGTACTGGAATCCGTGCCTGAGACCGTAATGTGAAAACATTTTGTGATGCTCATTGTTTTCGACAAAGTAATATATGTGCAGTTACTACGCTCAGACGGAGATTTCCTGGTGGACCGGTGGTTAGCATTCAGCACACTCACTGCTGTGGCCTGGGTTTAAGTCCTGGTCGGCAAAAAATGGTTGCCGAAAAAATAACTCTGGTATTAGCTTTATGAGCATTTTAGATCAGGAATATAAATAAACTTTGTTATTGCAGCATTTTGTTGGGACCATTCTTCAAAATTATCCCAATGTCATGTGAAAGGACGATTTTAATTATAGTCATACTATCCGCTATTACCCAAATAAGGATGGGATCACTTTTGAGTCTGGTTTTCTCCTTTATGTCGTCTAAGGGAGTTGTGACTCTATTCATTTCTATAGTTAAGTTTTTTTTTTTTTATTTCTGTAAAGCTGCTTTGTGACAATGTCCACTGTGAAAAGCGCTACACATTTTTTGTGATTGTGAGCAACACGGTTTGCGAGTGTTCCGCAAGACGAGCAAAGATTTGTAATACATTTTGACTTGGAAAACGAACAAGTCTTGGTTTACGAGTACCAAGTATCATGTATCACGCATGCGCTTCTTGTTTTGACGCCGAGCATCACATGATCACAACTGAGCCAACGTTTTTCTTGCGCTGCGGAATTGTGGGTAAATCATCTCCCCTGCTGGGTCTCTTACTGGTATAATCAACATCCGTGCATGCGTATACTGTTTACTATAACACTGTGACCACGTGTGTGCGCGTAAAACATATTTTATTTTGTGTTTGTAAGCGTGTGTGTACAGCGGGCATGTACTGTTTCTTATAACACACGTGTGTGTGCATGTGTAAAGCAAAAGAAAGTCTCATTAGAGAGGTTAAAGATCCATTTTCTCCCTCTCTGTCGTTATGTCCGTCCGTCCGGCCGTCCTCTCTCTCTCACTCACACACACACACACACACACACACACACACACACACACACACACACTCTCTCTCACCTTTACACCCACCCTCTCGGCTTCAGACACACACACACACACTCTCTGCTCTCCACAGAAACACTGTTTTGTCCCGATTCTTTTCAAAGGTAAAGTGCATGTTCGTTTGTTTGTTGTTTTACTTTACAGCAGTGATTCCGTAAGTATGCGCTCACGCGAGTGTCATTACCAATGTTCTTTGCTAATTTTTCTATTAAAACGGAAAACAATCTTTTCATTAATGTGTATGTGTGTGTGTGTTTGTGAATTTCAAATAAGAGAGGAGAAAGGTTAACTGTGTAAAATGAGAAGGGGGAAGCTGATTCATCCTCTTACTTCACACACATACACAAACACACACACACACACACACACACACACACTGCGTGCATAAACGGAAACACTTATCTGTCGGGATTTATTTTTACTTTTTTTAAAGGTTAAGTGCAGATTAATTTGTTTTATTTTTACTTTATATTTTGTAATAATGAGTTTTATGTAATTATTTTTTTGGGCTGTGGAATGATTAATTTGAGTTTCCTTTCAAAGGCTACACTCGATGCTGCGTGAAAACGCTATGGGAAACATCTTGTCATGTTGCCGGTTGTGAA
>JAQMYJ010000018.1:13729397-13743977 GCA_030014305.1 Clarias laeviceps | reverse complement strand
AACACATTTTCGGCTTCAGTAGACACACAATACTTCAGACTGAAACACGACTGCCCCCTACAGGTAATGAAGGGCATCATGGCAAGTCTCGGGATCCCTTTTCTCGAAACGTGCGTTTTTAATGGCGACATCTGTACATTAAAAGTGTTTTAATTGTCCCTTTACACCTTCCTGACAAGTTGTCTACCTTTTTTGTCTATCCCAAATTCTACATCTAGGCATTTGGCAGATGCCCTTATCCAGAGCGATTATCTTATTATACATCTGAGCAGTTGAGGGTTAAGGGCCTTGCTCAAGGGCCCAACAGTGGTAACTTGGTGGTTATGGGGTCTGAACCTGAGAGCTTCCAAAAAATAATTCAATGCCTTAACCACTGAGCTACTCCTGAAACTATACCTGTTTTTTTGGGGGTTTGTTAGATACTAGGTCAGAAAGGTTCATTAGAAACATTATCAGAATTTACTGTGAAGCCCAGTCCTGCTGCTTGTCCAAATGAGATGCTTTAAGCTTTATTTTATTATAATAGCCTTGTGATTTTCCAGAATACATTTTCATTTAATAGCAACAATAAATGATGAAAACCTCTCATTCGCTGTCCTGTGCACAGTGTGTGGTCTGCGTAGGCCATGTGCCATATGGGAACACAGCTCTATAAATAAAAGCATATTTCTTTTGCGAGTTTGAGGCCAGCTTGTATAGAAATATAGACTAGAGATCTTTAAGGCAGGATTTATGCAAGGATACCGGAGCAAAACACTGAACGATAATTTTAAAAATGTAATAGCACAGCCCCTAGCGAACACATTCATGCTGAATAAAGTATTCTTTCGTTACATTCCTTTTTTTTCATAAGTATTTAGGGTAAAGATAGAACCAGAGACAATTTTAATAATCTTAAGTGTATCTAAGTATTTGAGGAAACTTCAGGTGGCACACCACTGTTCCTTAGCATTAGGGATTTATCCTTTTATTTTGGATGACAAAAGAGACTCCATAATGAAAGCTCAGGTTGACAGAATAAAACAATATCCTTCGTTGTGAACAAATTTGATTTATCTTAAAGCAAAAGCTTGAAGAATTTGAGAAAATTTGGTAACCTCAAGTTTCTCAATGTGAAAAGATGAACAACTGATATTGGCTATGTAAATGAAGATCACTCTTTGGGAACTGGAATAGAGCAGTGGGTAAGTGTGGGGAATATGGATATTCGAGATGGGGAAAATCCATTCAGTTATGTATTGAGATTCTTTTATGTGGCAACTCATGCACTGAACAAACTCTAAAATCACTCACTCTTACTTACTCATCATCCATACCACTTAATCCTGTATACAGGGTCTCTGTGGTCCTGGCACCTATCCCAGAAAACTCCCAGCGGTACACCCTGAACAGGGTGCACACTCACACGCTCATTCATACACACTATGCACAATTTGGGAGCGTCAAGTAGTCTAATCTGCATGTCTTTGGACTGTGGGAGGAAACCAGAGTAAACGGAGGAAACCCACCAAGCACGAGGAGAAACTCCATGCAAACTCCATGCACACAGACCCAAGGCGCAAATCGAACCCTTGACCCTGGAGGTGCAGAGCGACAGTGCTAACCACCACCGTGCCGACCACTTCAAAATTTATTTTTTAAAATGTATTTAAATTTACATATGCTTCCTTTTTAGGTGTCGCAGTTCCTCTATAATCCTAAAGGTAGTGCACTCCAAACAATTCACACTGGCAGGCAGCACAGCCGTGTGGTAGAATCAAATTATTTGCTAGGTTTTTTTAGAATCTGAATTCTAAAAAATATTAAATCAAAATATTAATAAAATTGTGATGGCAATACAACAGCTAGGTATAGTGATAATATCGTATCAGGTGGTCTCTGGTGATCCCAATTCCTAATAATAAAGAAGAATATCTACCTTTTTTCACTTTTTATTCACATTTATTTTTGTTTTTTATTTTATGTTATTTAAGTATACTGTATGTATAACTGGGTCCATTATTACTTTGATGGAATTATGTTCTAAAGAATCATGTGGATTTCTTATAGTGTTTTTTTTAAACAAAATATTTCACAAAAAATGTTTAAAACAATACATTTGGACACATTTCTAATTAAAACTGATTTTACAAATTCATAAACTTCTTCACAAAGCTAACCCTCATTAACACTCAATCAACAACCAAATCCCTGTTTTGGATCAATGTTTTTAAAGTAGTAGTTTTTTTAAGTATTTGGTTCATGTAGAGCCTTATGACTATATATTAGGTTGGCACTATTTAGAAAATGTGGCACATCTCTGACCAACACTAAATAGGTAAAGAAAAAAAAAGTGGTAGCAAACTACAAGAGTTAAAATTTCTTACCTCTCAGAATTATAGCCCTCTAATTCTTCCAGAAAGACATTCGTGCTGGAATAAGGGTTGTCTCTACCCGGTGTGATGAGGAATTTCAGAACGGTGCCCCTGGTGGACCCGAGGAACACTACAGTGCGGTTCCTGTGTGGACCTGCCTCTGTATCCACCACCATGGTGTTCAGTTGATACCTGGGATGAAAGAAGAAATGGTAAATAATAAAAAGATTTATGTAATAATTCATTTAATTTTGGACAATGTAGTCAAACAAATTATTACATGAATTGCTCAGAGTGCAAATTAAAGGCTTAAATAATCATAATGATTATCACACAATATTACGTGCTGAAAGCATTTAACATAAAAGATCTAATGACAAGGCCAGAAAGCTCTACACATCCTCAGCAGTGGCTTTTCAAGAGGGAAATGTACATATAACACATAATTGGCAGGTGGTGCTGTCTCTAAAGCATTATTAAAGGTTTAAACACAGAGAGAGAGAGAGAGAGAGAGACAAGCTTAGATGTGTGTATGTGAAAATTATATCATTCTCACTGACATTGCTGGTTGCATAAAAGACAGTCTTTACTGTCACATATACATGCACAGTACAGGTTGATTTCTTTCTCTGCTTGTCTTAAGCGATTGGGGTCAGTGCACAAGGTCAGGCATAATATGTCCCCTCTGGAGCAGTTAAGCTTCCTGGCAGTTTGGCAGTGCTAGAATATGAGCTCATGGCATTATGAACAATACACCAGAACACTAAGTGTTGATTTTTACTTACTGGACACACGTGAACAATAAATCGAAAACAAATCGAAAACCCCAACGGCCTTACAATTATGCATATGCGCCAAAATATACATTACTGAAACTCGCGCATCTCGAATGTGCATTTGCATTTGTTGATGGGGTGTACCTCCATAGCTCCGGCCACACGTGTTTTCAGTAGTGAAAAGGAAAAAAATGTGTTGTACAGTTGTTGTTGGAAATAGGTCTCTCGATAGAGGAAAAAATATACACAGTTAAGTATTATTTCCACTCCTACAGAAGTGGTCGTGAATGGTTTGAAAAAATTGGCAGAACAATTCCAAGAGGCCTCAGAGTGGCGCAGTGATAAAGTGCTCGCCCTACCATCTGGAGACTCCCAAGTGACGCTGTAACCTCTCGCAGCCGGAGGTCTAGAGAGAGCTGATTGGCCAAGCTCTCTCAGAGGGGAGGGATGAGTTAAGTGCTCCCACATTAATCACGGCTCTACAGCCAAATCTTATTACAGATTTAATAAGACGGTACCAAGTAACACAGTTATGCAGTCTATTGCTATTGTTACGAAATTTCACTGTTCTGGTACTGTACTGTGTCAACATTACACAAGCAAATCGTCTCCTTTTACAGTACCCTTTGTTCTGGGATATGTTTGAGAATCTGCATGAACGATATGAACACTGTCTACAGCGAGGAGGTGCAAACACACTTCGAACACTTATACACCTAGCTTACCTAGACGGGGTCAGCGCGGTTTTCTGCAGCGGACGTAATTACGGTTCATCGTGATTCACCGCGAGTTTTGCCATAGTGACCACGTTTCCAATCTTTCCGCATGAAAAATTTAACATGTTTAACCCTGCGGAACCCTGCAGTCACTCGAGGTGCCTAACACAGAATGAGTCGAACCGCATAGGTGAGATAGGGGTATTACATTACAGGGTACCTACCCTGGTACATCAACACGCTAATAGAGTGTATGTTGGTTTCTTTTAGGCGAAATAAACTCACAGATGATGAAGAGGTAATATTGTTCATCTTTTCATTTCAGTACCGTATATTTCGGCACATACACACGTATTTAAAATGGCTTCCATGCTGTTATTATACTCTGGTACACATTTCTTTATAACCAAAGCTCACATGTCTTTTCAATAAGTTATTGGAACAACTGGGTAAAGTCATTTCACTGAAGTTAAAAATTTTTTATAAACTCCGTAACGGATCTGTGAATTAACTATACTCTGAAAGAAATAATATACCTAAAGCTTCCCCTATATGTTTTTTCTATACGTGACAGAGTTTCTACTTTCACCACTTTCCCATCTTTTTACCAAATAATTAACATGAACAAACTCCTACCCAAGGCTCTTTAATAGGTCTAATGCAAAAAAAAAAAAAAAGGCATAAGCTGAAGTTCTTTAAAAGTGTTTTTCCATTTCAATTCCACAGTCGCTTACCATGCCATGTATTTGCAAACACATATCTAGTTGATGTTCACAACTGGTAAACATTCATCTTCTATAATGCTTATACTGACATAGGACATGAGGTGGGGTACACCCTGAACAAGGTGCCAATTCATCACTGGGCACATGCACACACACATTATGGGCAATTTGAGAACGCCAATTAACTTGGTGTGGAAGGATGCCAGAGTACACGAAGAAAGCCCACCAAGCATGGGGAGAAAATGCAAACTCCACGCACACAGACCCGAGGTGGAAATCAAACCCTCGACCCTAGAGGTGCTAGACCACATTGCTAACCACTACGCCATATATCATAAAATCATTGATGCATTTTTAAATAGTAAGTGGGTAGGATATAGAACTACATTATGATTTCCTTGACAATAGCAAGTAAAAAAAGACATTTCTTGGCAAATTATGTAGTGTATCAGGCAGCAGAGGGGTAAATCTAAATGAATAAATTCAATTGTTTTCAACGATTCCAATCTTATTACACTCGTGGTTTGATCCACCAACTTTAATTCCTGCATATGCAATTCATTCCCTTTTACTGTTAGATAAGTGGAAAGGAAAGAAAAACCTATAACTTGCATGTGCGCATGTATATTCTTAACATGTGGCTCATTTTCATAACACTGCTTCTACAGTGGTGAGCTCACATACATTAACAAAATATAAGTGACCACATGATCAAACGTTAGACTGACTTCATGTATAGGTTTCCTCATCTTGAGAATATTACACGGCAGTAAGCCAAGCATTTACTGTACTGTGGGTTAGTAAACCTCAATTCCGTGGAGAGGTTGTTGCGCAGGCGGGGATCAAGGTCAGCTAATCGGCTAGGATATGAAAACGTGCATGCTTTCAGAAACCTTCATACCTTTTATCTGTTCCAAAAATGAGAGGATTTTTGCTGCTTTTTCATTTTTATTAGTTAACATTAGGTAGAAACACAGCTATATTTACTTAGTGCTACCAGCAACTTTTAAAATTTAATATTTTCTTGCCCATTACTCAGTGCATTTTTTTTTATTGAATCTTTTCAATAAGTGCTTACAATAATATACATGAATTTTGCCCAATACAAAAATGTTTTCTCCGCACCTGGAGGAAAAAATGCCAGCGCATCAGTCCAGTGCACTTCATCAGGGTGACACTTATGGTTTCAAACACATGGTTTTCTCCTGTAATATACGGTACGTACATATACATCACACGCGAGGGAGTGCTGTTATACTGAATAGCAGGATGGCTGTGATGTGGTTATAGGCACAAGGGTGCAGTAAATAAGTACAACAGCATGTCCTCTAGTTTAATAATGCCTTTATGGAACTCTTCTATAAATACCATTTATTATCAACACATTATGATTAGTTTATTTATTTAACCTGATATTTTGCTCCACCAACACGTATCCTTCCGAGACTGATGGGACAAGCGTTAAGGTGGCGACCAACATTTAGAGATCGACAAGTAGTATAATCAACAGGGGTCAAAAGCAGTTTAAAATTTTTACCAGTACTACTGTATGTAACCAGGAGGTGAGGAGAGTAAACCATGGAGGTGGTAAACACCTCCTTAAATTAAACATCTGCTTAAATTTTTAGCCTCAGCTAACACTTCTGGGATTGAATCCAAAATAGCATAAAATGGAAAACTAGTGGACTATCTAGGGTGTTTAATCCCTTGTTCCACACACCTTCAGGGGTCAACTTTTATTAGAAAACCTATGAGATAGTGGAGAAATACATAAAGTTAAATGTCGTAGTGGTGTTATGCACTGGATCAACACTCATGGAATGCCTCCAAAGCCTATCCAGCCAAACTGCATGGTCAGAATTACCAGTACAAGGCGGGACAGAGTGCGGATCCATTGCAGGGCACACAAACACACACTAAAGTCAACCGGGTTCAGTTCCCAGCTAGTGCCCAAACCCCAGCCACTGGACGGCTATTTTTGGACTGTGAGAGGAGAGGGAAGTAACTGGTGGAAACCCAAGAAGCACGTAGAGAACATGCCAACTCCATGCAAACAGACCTGAGCGAGACTCAAACCCTCGACCCTGGAGATGCGAGGCCACAGTACTAACCACTGAGCCACCGTACCGCCCTAATCATCATCATCATCAAACAAACAAAAATTAATAATTTAATATGTTAGTTCCACAATCACTTTCCATGCCATGGAATTTTGAGATGGTCATACCCATACGCAACAAGAGAATATTAATTTAGTCAAAACAGCAAGTGAAAAAATGACTCAACTTTTATGACAGTAGAAAGAGCACTAACATAAATAACAAGTTATACAGTAAACTAACAGGAAATATTTGTGCATCTGGTGAATGTGGATGGAACAGTCATCTTTCTTTTCTAAATGACGCTAATGTGAATTCTACCGTTCAAAAAACAATTATAATTATGCACATACAGAACTGAGATATTTAAGTACGTTTCTAAATAGCTACTACTGTTATTCAAAAATAGCAAACAAGACAATGCACAGCCATAAGCGACAACAGTAGTCATTATTACACACCCAAGGAGACAGACTAGAAATAACAAAAGCGACTTGTTACGTGTGCAAGCACTACACGAGTTTTTCTTTTACATCTGTATCTTCCTTTAGTGAGTGTGAGAAATAAAGGCAAAATGTAATTTTCTATAGACAACATCATGTACAAAGTCAGACTAATGAAAAGGAAAAGAATGATGAAAGCCTGCTGTATAGTGTAGAAGGTCAGAGGAAACTGAGGTAGAGAAAGAAGACAGAAAAGAGATTGAGTTAGATATAGAGACAAAGGAGATGGAATGGAAGAAATGCTTTCTCACAAGGAGGCAAACAGTCTCAAATGAAATCCCAGGTACACTGGGTGAATGTTGTAGGATTACAAATTTATAAAATGTTATGTCTAGCTTCCAACGTAATAGTATATAAACTGAAAGAGTTATGTACATTGGGTTTTACATTTTGAAGTAAAAACGATGACATTCTAAGAAGATCAAGTCTGGTAGTCCAGGTGTCTGAGACATTAACCTTTTGTCTTTATGGACTTCCTGACCACTGGGTATAGTCCCAAGGTAAATGTGAAGGCTAATGTGAAGGTCTGGGCGATACCGTCAGGCTGATTAGATTAGCACCTATGCATTTGAAAGACACTGTTATGCTGATGAGATCAGGGCTGAGGAAATTCCGTTACTAGGCTGATTCCTGTACTACACTATGCTTTGTTTAGATTGTCTCCACCTCTTGGTATCCCTCCCCTTTGAAAAATATAAACTCTCCAGAGCTGAGTTTTAGTCAGACTTGGATGACTACAGCGACGCAAGGCGAGTTCTCAATAAAGAGTAACTTCTGCTTGAACGTCTCCTGGTCTCTGCTTCGACAAAGAAAAAAGTTTCCAACAATGTCATCAACCGCAATTTAAGTTTGAGAGATATAGAAGATTTTTCCAGCACTGTTAGAGTTTAGACATTGTTCGTTTCTTCATAAATGAACCAATTTTTTTCTTTTTGGTCGGCTATGGACAAAACTTTAGTACTATGTTTAGTTTTTGACAAGAAATATTAATTCATTAATTCAATTCATATCAGCGACTGGTTTATAGTTTAAGGCCACACACATTCCGTGCAAAATAACAAATATATTGGAAAATAAATCATTGCATTTCTATAGCTTTAAAACACTTTTCTAACGAATGCATACAACACGAACACACTGTCACAGCTGTGTTCTCAATTAATCTGTGCAGTGTGAAAAACAAGGTTTGTTGTAATTTTTATGCTAAGCATGCATTATTATAATGTGAATAACTCATTTTGAGGAGAGTGTTTATGGTTATGGAGCCAATGTTTCACTTTGCTCAGAATTTATGAGGATTTGCAAAACGTGTGTATAATTTAGAGATCATTTGAAACACTGAGACCCGGTCGACGGAAATGCGTGTAAGCGGGAGAGAAAAATGATAAAACAACATACAATAAAATAACACCAAGGGTACAATTTGTGGTTATGATTCTAAACAATATGAATATGAATATTTTATTGAGGCAGACAGATGGAACGGGTAACAACAATAACCTTTGATCATGGTCAGGAAAACGTGTTACATGATTCCATAAACACATGTAATAACAAGTCACTATAAAAGTAGGCCTTAGCTACTGTATATTCTCACAAGAAACGCATCTGCATAATTTCATATAAATTTTGGGTTTGTTTCATGATGTTTTAAATATGAATGTTCTAAAATGCATGATAAATCATAATCAATTCTGATCTGCATCACTCATAACCATCACCTCACTGTGATACTACAGTACATGCAGCTTGACAATGTAATGCTTAGATATAATTAATGTAAAGTTAAATCTATGTATTTTGGGGTTAAAACATAAAACATAATAAACATTTGTCACAGTATGTCTTAAGGGGGGGGCAAATACAACCTCAGACAAAAACAACATAGCTATAATTTATCACTGTGTCAGTATTTATTTTACAAAAATGAAGCCAAAAAAAAACATGTGGGCAATACTAAAAAAAACCTTACTGCTTAAAAGTGTAAGTTGTAGCCAAGTGCTGCTAATCATCAGCACTTGATTAATTGATCATCAGCAAGTGTGCAGACCTCTATAAAAGAAGAAGTTTTGACAATTGGCTGGTCTGGAGCACTCAGTTAACACAATGCCAAGAGGGAAAGACATAAGCAATAGTCTTAGAGAAGCAATTGTTGCTGCATATTACATTTGAAAAGACATTCAAGACAGCTGCCAATCTTCCCACGAGTGGACCTCCCAGCACATTCACCCCGTGGTCAGACCGTGCAATGCTCAGAGAAATATATACTTTTAAAATAAATGCAAGTTACATCTCATAATTGTTGAAGTTAAGGACAGCACAATTAGAAGAAGACTGAACAGGTATGGTTTGTTTGGAAGCGTTGCCACGAGAAAGCCTCTTCTGTCTCAATAGAACATGGAATCACGATTGAGATTCGCAAAACTGCATCTGGACAAATCCTAAAGCACAGTCAAATCCTTCAGGATTTCCCCAGACTCACTGTGGGTAAAGGTGGAGAGTAATGCTAATTCCAGGCAGGTCATACCACCAAACGCAACATATTTATTTGAGTGAAGCTAGTGCTGTTTCACCAGAACACTCTGCAAGCTGTATTTTTGCTAACCTTGTGCATCAGAACACAATCATTGTAAGAGCTAAAGTAAAGGATGAGAAATGCTGGCCATTTATTTAAATATTATTTATTTCATTATTTGCCTACTTTAGTATCTGGCTTTAAATGATACTTTTACATTTATTTTAATTTCACACTTGTAAAGCACTTTGAGCAGCAATTTAACTGTATAAAAAGTGCTATATGAATAAAAAAAGTATTATTATGAATAATTACTGTGCACTTAAATAACGCAGTACCCCCCAGAGTCCAAGTTTCTGGAACAATGTCCTAAGGACAATTGAGAACAACGTGGAGTTGTTTGGGTGTAATGCCCAGCGTCATATTTGACCGACGAAATACAAACAGCATTTCGGGAGAAACACCTCATACCCACTGTCAAGCATAAAAATATATGGGTGGTGATGATGAGGGCTTGTTTTAAAGCCACAGGACCTAAACACCTCACAGTCAATGAGTCGACCATGAACTCTTCTGTGTACCAGAGTATTCCAGAGGCAAATATTGGGTTATCTGACCGACAGCGAAAAACTGGTTGAGATTGAGCCAGGCAGCAGGACAATGATCAGAAGCACACAAGACATCAACATCACAATGGGTGTAAAAATAAATGAATCATGGTTCAGGGATGTCTTTGTTAAAGTTCAGACGTCAAGCCAATTACAACCTGAAGAGAGCTGTGCACAAGAAAATGCACAAAAACCACAAAGAACTGAAGCAATGTTGTAAAGAAGAATAGGCTAAAATTCCTCCACAACAATGTGCGAGACTGATAAAGCTGTTAAAGGTCAACAAGCTACTGAAACATTAGGGTACTTAGTATTGCACAGTTGAATAGTTTTGATTTTCTTTTGATTCCATTTTTGTTGAATAAATAAATAATGTCATGATTAAAAAAAGTTGAAGTACATGATAAACATGGAATATATTCAATAATTTAACTCTTTTCTTTCTGTACTCTGGCTTGGCTGATAATTTTTCTATTCTTTATACAGTAGCAGCCTTGAAAGTACAGCTGAAAAGCAAATCAAAAGGTCAGTAAGTTTTTCAACAGAACACGTTGCGATTTCCAGTTTTTTCGGTAAAACCTCCTTGTTGTCTTATTAATTTCAAGAGGGGAAAAAAGGGGAAAAAAAGGCTGGTGAAGGATTTATAGTTTATAGCTGCTTTACCATACGTGATAACATACCACTAATCATGCTATGGTATACAAGCATAAAAACATAAAATTAAACATAAACACACACACACACACACACACACACATTACTTATGCATTTCCAACAATGTCTTTGCTCAGGCTGTAATTTGCATTTCATTCCTAGTAAACAAAATGAAGATTTGTCTTTGTTTTAATTTATTTCCCTTAAACCACTGCCCTCTATTCAATGTACATTTTATAGTTGAAGCAAGTGGACTTTAATGTGGGTCAATTAGCTTTATAATAAATACAGATAATATTTATAATGTTGTTAAATCCTAAAAAAAAAACTAATATTAACTTAATATAGTCATTTTTAACATTTAGATGGGTCTCTAATATGTGTGTACAGACAAAACATTCATTATTTTTGTCAGTTACCCATTTTTGTATTGGCTACGAACAAATATGATTTTTCCCCTATTGTGACCTCATATGCATAAGAAGTTGCCCTCTCTGGGCTTGGTGCTCAGCTCTGCTGTTCTCTGACAGGGCGTGACTCACAAGTAGCTAATTTATACAGACACTGAAATGGTACATTTGGAGAAGGAGTGAAATAAAGGGAGTTTGAGGTATCTGACCTTTGCTGAACAGCACAAAATTAAAAAAGCAATTGATTTGAAGTTTATTTCTTGTTTCCTATAATTATATGCTATTTCATATAGTATATGATGTAAACATGATTTATGTGATAATTAAATGGCCTTGTTTACTTATGTTCATATGATGCTTATGTCCTCAATTATGATTATTATATTTTCTTTATTATTTTTTTTCTTATTTCAGCGTTGGGTAATACAGTATGTTCATGGTACGGTATTCATATTTCAGCATGCTCTTCTGCTGGAGCGTATTCCTGAGTCTACTTATTTCTGGTCATCTAATCCTCTGGTCAGCTACAGAATTTTGCTGTCCAGAAAGATTTACAACACTGTTTCTAAGCATATAAATCATGTGTTATAATGCCTGACAAGACAACATTGTTACTCATGGCAGGCATTATAACATTTCTGTCCCAAATTTCATTCAAAATTCAGTTTGACATGGCTAAATTAAGTACTTTTAATTATTTTTTCCTTCTACTTCTCCAGGGCGCTCAGAGGCCAAAGGCAAATAGCTGTTAAATTGCTCTCGGCAGCATTTTCCTGCCCTGATTTACAATTTCATCTACATTCTTACATTGTTAGTCAGGCTATATGCATGAAGGGTTTCATCATGCTTGCATGAGCTAGACTAGACCAGCTGCCCACAATTTTGAATCTCTAACCATACTGTGCCTCAAGGTAGGCATTTTATATGTGACCTTCATATTAGCATTTCCGAGCTCTATAAACACAGAGGCCAAATGAAACTATTGGATAGTTGTTTTTTTTTTGTTTTTTTGGTAACAGCAATCCACCCACCTGACCTTGACTCCAATTCAAAAAACATGACTATGGATATGAACAAAGACTTGAAAAACTGAAAGACAACCAACGGCAATGCAGTCACTTACCTAACCATAGTTTTAACTATCCAGGGTCTGTGTCCCAGCAGAGGGACGGCTTCATCCATAAGTGGATGGGTCTTTATGAAGTTTAACACCTCGTCAGGGAACGAGGTAGAGGAGCTGAACCTGGATCCCTGACCAGCACAACCCCCAGGCCTACACAAAAACACGAGAAAAACAACAACATTTGCACATTTAGAATGATCATCATGTAGAAAGACCTACTTGATAGATGACAATAACAGAATACTGTACATTATTTAATCCATACTTGCTTTAGATACTTTATGCATTATGCATTACATGCTGCTATGCTTTTCGTTTTGAAAAATGATCTATCAGAGCATACATCATCATGTGACCAAAAAGATTTGGGGGTTTGTGGCAACATTACAGACATTGGAAAACCAATGCTATTAGAGTATCTTTGGTTAGAAATACTTTGATACAATGACTTTAAGTCCAGTGTCGACACTTATTAACAGCATTTATTTTTTATAGCTTATTAACAGCATTTATTTTTTTATAGCATTTATTTTTTATTTCCCCAGCACCAAGTCCAAAATATGTACACCATATTACTGTACACTAATTAGCAAATCTATGTGGGATACTGCAGTGTGTATGAGTTCTGATCAATATCATTCACTGAACATCATTTCCACCATTTTTTTTTAATAACCTTTTGGGTTACGTCCAAATCAATACTTCTCCTTTACCCCCTGCAACTTCTAACACTAGCACTGGATTTGCTGCATTTGGGAGCCATGATGAATTTCACTGTAGATAATTAAACTGAGAAATATCAACACAACAATCAAGAGACATACAATTGCTTTGTGTACAAGATACATGAGATACAATGCTGTGTGCAGAAAGTTCTTGTATTCATCCCATTCTCCAGTCAGGACTCTGTTGCTGGATGTTGTGCAGATGGATATTAAGTGACATAAATGCTGATATTCTGTTGTTTTGAGGTCGTACTTACAACACTGTGTCAGGATTATTGATTCAAAGTTAACCCAAAAATATTTTAAACAGAGTCATTCTCACTTTCAAAAATATCCCGATATTGTGTTTAGGAGCTCTTGTAGCACACCTGCTTGGTATGCAGTGGTTAGTACATAATAAATGTGGTCCAAGAAAAGACAACCGATGACAAGACCATGGACAGCCAAGGTTCATTGATGTGCATGGAGAAACAAAGTCTAGCCTGTCCTTATCCAATCGCTCAGAAGAGCTACTGTAGCACAAATTGCTAAAATAATTAATGCTGGCTATGATAGAAAGGTGTCAGAACACACATGCAGCTTGCTGCATATGGGGAGGTGTAGCTGCAAACCAGACACAGGGCCCATGCTGATCCAATCAACTGTAGAAGATGCTTATAATCGGCATGTGAGCATCAGAACTAAGCCATGGAGCGATGAAAGAAGGTGGCCTGGACCAGTGAATCACATTTTCTTTTACATCATGTAGATGGTCAGGTGTGTGCATTATTTATCTATGAAAATCCAGTAGCAGTAGGGGTAATCTCCAGGCGATGTTCTGCTTGAAAGCCTCGGGTCATGCCATTCATGTGGATGTCACATACCACCTAACTAAACATTGCTGAACCCCTTCACCGCAACACTATTCCCTAATGGCAATGGCCTCTTTCAGCAGGGTAATGTTCCCTGCTACACTGCAAAAACTGTTTAGGAATGGTTTGAGGAACACCATAAAGCTTTCAAGGTGTTGATCTGGACTATAAATTCTTCAGATCTTGATCAGATTGAGCATCTGTGGAATGTGGTGAACAAGGAAGTTAGATCCTTGGAGGCCACACCTTTGCAACTTACAGGAATTAAAAGATTTGTTGCCAGCATCTTGGGGCCAGATACCACAGCATGCCTTCAGGGGTCTTGTGAAGTCCATGCCTCACTGGGTCAAAGTGTTATGGGACAAAGGAGAATTTTAGGCTAGTAATTTTGATGTAATTGCTAAACAGTGTATGTTAGGTGGACAGGAAGGGTACCTGTGTTACTTTAAAGGGGTCCTATTATGCTTTTTCAAATATTATCTTTCATGCAGTGTGTCATGTAGCTGTATGTGAACATAAAC
>JAQMYJ010000018.1:13712458-13729297 GCA_030014305.1 Clarias laeviceps | reverse complement strand
TTTTTGGAGAAAACTAAAGTGTTTTTTGACCTTGCATACATGTAAACCTGTTTTAAGAGACTCATTAAGCAATATTACCAACCTTTAAAATGGCATAATAGGGGCACTTTAAACATCCAGACCATTGTAAGCAAAGAATTAACTCCAACTTCACAAACTGTAACTGAATATTCCTGTGTCCGATTTTTGTCAAGGGTAAATTTATGTCCTTGCACTCAAAATTTATTCAGAGCAAAAATTGGTAGAATATGACTGTATCATTGTGTCTGGCCGTCTGGAAATAATTCAACTCCAATGGATAAGAGCTTAAGTGGACTAATGGCCTGATTTACCAACATATTTAGTGCATGACCTGCTCCAATCACTGACCTTTACACTAAACACTGGTTGTGTTATAAGCATTTAGAGAAGACCTTGATCACTTAGACCCTGAGTGCTCTCTATTTTCTCTATCATTGACGTGGCCTGTGTGTTAAGAGGGAAATTGTATCGGGCATCTTCGACTAGAATACAAAATGTGCCCTTATAATTACACCAAGTGTTACAGCAAACACAAAAATAGCTTGTTTCAAATTAATTGTTGTGTCAGTACAAATACATTTTGGGGCAAAATATTGATGCAATGAGATTAACTCTGATGAACTCAGACAAGTTCGCATCTGAGACGTGCATCATCAACCAGTAGCACAATTTCGCTAGATGCACTTATCTCTTAAGAGGAGATCCACACTTGAGGATTTTATCAGTAGTTAGTGCGCATTCAGGCATATCCTTTTTTGACTATTGTGTGTTTTTTATATTCTTTAAATATGTTAATGGACCTTTGCCTGGCGGCAACCATTTAGGATGAGACATGTTTAAAACTCTTGATGTACAAAACTTTGATTCATTGTACAAAAATTTGATTTTGCATTCCTAAGTTAATTTAGAATAATTAAATTGAATTGGTGAACCAGAATTAATGAAAATCACCAGTCAGGGCATAATTGCAAATTGTACCAGAAACTAAGAGGTTTTTTTTGTTGTTTTTCTACAATTTTCTGATCTGACCTTGGCAAGCATGAACTGATGCGAGGGTGGCTGTTATTTTTCGAGAAAAACACAAAGTGAAATTCATAGAGACTCTATTTCAACATCCTTTTGATAAAGTACTAATGGGTAAGAGTCAGTTATAATAAATTCTTAATATTTTTTTCATACGGCAGTTGATCGCTTTATGGTAATATCAATTGCACCACAGAAGGTTTGAATGCTTTGATTTGGCTGGTCATAAAGTCTGCATTATTTTTGTATAACAGCACAGGTAGTCACTGGCGGTGATATATATGATACTTTAATACACATTTTCTAATACATTAATGTTTCAATACATAACAGATCATACAGATGCTACACAGAATCTAAGACTGAAGACCTTAGGTTTAACAAATTCGTTTTTATTATTTTGTTAGGAGGCATCTCTTTACCAAAGGAGCTGTTTTGTATTGTAGTGTTAGTGTTGGTCGTGCAATCTATGCTTTTATGTTTTCTTAGTAAAAATGACTGGCTGCTGTGTATGTGAGAGGGTGAGAGAGAGTGAGGGAGAGAAACAGAAAGAGAGAGAGGCTATAACATAAGTGCTAACTATAACACAAGTGAGAACAGCATTCAACCAGTTCTAAGTCACCCCCTTGCACCTTGTGCCACACCCCTTTGGCTGGCACCATTTTCATGTAACCGCATGGTGTGTTGTGTGTTATTTCCTGCTTATTTCACAAAATATGTGTATGGTATAAGTGCTTTAGAAATGTATTGATCTCTTGGCTTTGACCACACATTAATATCTGTGCTGTGGACTGGGTGTTACAAAAGAATTCATTAAGTGTTAATAGGAAAGGTACCTTGGCTTGGGCACCAGCTCCTCCGGAACCGGAGTCCAGATTGATTCCGGAGTCTTCTGTTCCTTGAACCTCCCTTCAAACACACGTGCCAGCTGCTGCATGTCGAAGGCACACACCGCTGAGCCAGGGATGCTGGGAAACAGCAAACAGAAGCAGCTGTGGTCAGGATGTGCTGAGTGATCTGATCGACACCCTACATGCACTGCTGTAATGGTTCACGAAAACATGCTGTCACAACAAGCACAGGGAAAACACCCTGACAGACTTTTGTATTTGTATTTGTTTTTTTCCTCTCACTGACTAGGTATCCAGCAAAGTCATTATTGGGTGTTTGATTGCAAAAAGCTATTTTTATCAAATTTGAGAGTAAATATGTTTGACACCACTATACTATAATAAGGAATTCTTCACAATAGAAGTGTTTTACATACACGTAATCAAACTATGAACTGAATCAATGCCAGTAATTATTAAATTATTAAATAATTATTATTATTAAAGTGTAATGCATCGCCAGCATCTATACTCATTTATTGCTGTAATAATTACTATATGGGTATCTGGAGCAGTACTTGGGCTTAAACCCAAAATGGGTGTGACCAAAAAAAAAAGTGTTTTTAGCTAGATAGAAATGCCAGCAGTGTCGATATGGTGTCTAATGTCAGGCTCTGACAGTTCCTCAACCACAGCTACAGCACTTCATTTCATAATTGGTCTCAACTAGAGAGATGTGTGGGGCAATTAATTCTACTTGCATAGTTATTATTTTTGTACATGCCTGTCCTGGATATTTTTCATGCATTTTAAAAGCTTCTACAGTACTTCCCAAAATCTAAAAGACTAAAATCCTAATTTACTCCACTGCAGGTAGTCAAGCATGGCTTTTATTGTTGCACAAGCCTCATATCTGACTGCTCACTCACATCTGCATAAAGGTAATTTACAGTACAAGTACAGTCATCCCTTGGTATCCACGGAGGGATTTTATTCCAGGACCGCAACCAACAAAACATTTACATAAAAAACACATTTTCATATAACACACATCCTTCTGTAGGGTTTAACTCCTCACTAGATTACTTATGACATAAAATACAATGTAAATGCCATGTAGAAAAAATTGTATTATTTATGGAATAATGACAAAAAAAAAAAGGTCTACTTTATGCTCAATCTTAGCCTTTGATGGAATACTTTCACGACATGATTGTTCTTTCGGAAACAAAGGATGCAATATTCTACAATTATTAACACCCTTGATAAAATGATTCTTTAAAATAATATTTAGACACATTTTGCAATGGTATTACTAAAATAAAAAATAAAAATTTAATAAAAAAATAAAAATGAATTAAACGATAATAAATAATAAATCATAAAATTGCACATTTAAAGAAATTATGTTATATAAATTATAAATGACCAGCCAAATGGATTAATGGATATCCAGATTTTCCTCGGTAATAGATGAGGGATGAAAGAAAAGTTTCGGGACCTCACTGAGGGTCCAGGTGTTTTCCATGTGGGTCATACGACACCAATCCCCTAAACCCCCACCCACCCCCCACCACCCAACACACAACTGCGCCTAAAGCTAGTAACCGCTCTGGAGAATGCATGACCTTATTTGTATTACATTTCACAGGCTGTAGATTTAAAAAAAAGTAAAAAAAAAAAAATATATATATATATATATATATATATATATATATATATATTTATTTTTTATACGTCATATGCCTATGACACTATATAAATTTTTTTTGAGTTGCTAGACAGTGAGGTGCAAGCAAAATGTATGCTGTTGAAGCAAAATTGCTCTAACACCGAAAATCACTGCCTATCACCAGAATCATGTCGCAGACACCCTGAAATTCAATCTGCTGCAGGTGAAACTATTTTACTAGAACTACACAGACATTTATCTCCCAGAGAAAGAAAGAAAGCAACAGAAACAGGCAAATAACGAGCCAGAAGTGCATGGTATATAATATAATAGACAGGAAAACATCAAAATGGACAGGCAGAAGAAAATGGAAACAAGAAGTAAAGAAAAGCTGGGGATTGAGAACACGACAGGAGATTCTCCACATTGTCTGGTGTGTGAAAAGTCAGAAGCTGTGCTCTGAGCCGATCAATTATTAGGATGGATTAGCTCTAGCTCTGATCTGTGCTGTGTCAAAGAAAAAGCAAGACATGACTGCCTGGCGCCTGCCACCTGAAACTGGACCTGCTGGCAGGATGTCACTGTGCCAACGGTGGACCAGGACTCACTGCAACTGCCAAAGGGCTCTGTTCCAAATCAGTCACACTCAATGGCTCCTACTTGCTGTCTCCTGATTAGATATCATTCGGTGCCTACGCAGACTGAACTGATGAATGTCAAAGTGCATGTATTATGACAGGATCCACTTATTGTGATCTGCCTTGCTTAGTTACCTCTTCATGCTATTTTCCCCACCTTATCTAGTTCACTCCAGTGAGCACGAAGACAAAGAGCCAGACAATTACACCGAACAATTAAGCATTGCAAGGGAATGCCCCTAAGGGCAGCCATTTAAAAAACTCTTCAAAGAGGGTGAAATAATTCATAGAAAGATCAGAACAGCAGTAACGGTAAAGGCAGAATAGGCTACAAGAGCAGGGCTGAATGTCAAAGATAATCATTTGCAACAGTTCTGATGACCCCAGTCCACTGACCTTCTGCAAAACTGAATACATGGACCACTTACCAATCACTGCTTGCTATTCCGATTTGCACATTATTCAAAAAGTTTACAAAAGTATGTAAAAAAATATCAGTTAGTCAAAAGAATATAGCGATGTAGAGATTCTTACATGCTTAATTGCCTAAATGGAGACCAAGGAAGAACGAAAAAGTTCAAAGTGACTTCATGTTAGACATTGGACTGTATTTCTTTTGCATTTTGAAAAGTGAAAATTTTGAGAAATCTCATCAGCTTCAGTTCCAATCTGCCCAATGAACCGTCAAAATGTAATAAAATACAATTTTGTAATTATCTGACTGGAGAAATTGATTGAACTTTTGTTTTTCTCTCTGCCTCTCTTTTCTGTTATTGTTTCAAATATTAGTATTTATAATAATATTCATGTTAATAATCTTTGCTTTCTAACCAGCACATTAAACAAGCAGATAAACAGACAGTCAAATAGTCATAATAATAAAAATTTTAACAGCCATCCTTATAAAAAAACAAATAAAGTGCATTGTATTTCACTTTAATATTCATAACGAATAAAAGGTTGCTTCCAGTGTTAAAACCTCTGTCACTGTTAAAACCAGTGTCACTGATTAATTTGGATATATGGAATTTTAAAACATCTTCGAAACATCACAAAGGATAAATATAAATAAAGTTATAAATAACTACCATAATGAATAATTAATCACATTATTATTATTATTATTATTATTATTATTATTATTATTTAAACTGAGGGTGCTGAATTCCACCTAAAACTTCACCTCCCAGCACACGCTATGGTCTACAAACATGGATCACATTCACCAACAAAACATTTTACCGGCACATTTACAGCATCCCGGGTTCTAACCATGCACACCTGTTTCCAGTCATATATATTCCTGATATAAACAAGGACTGTCACAAAGATTCTCTGCAAAGTAATGGTTGGTGTACTGGGTTTGCCCATATTGTTTTGGTTTCTGATAACCTGACTTTCTGCCTGACCTTATGAAGGATTTTGCCTCATGAGTTGGAACTGTTTACCTGTGCGTGTTTTAATATAAACCAACCATCTCAGACTTCAAGCAATGAAAGATTACTTTGCTGTCCCAATGGATGAAGCAGAAGACTCACATTAGTGAAATGCCAAGGCAGCACAAAGGACTCTCTTAGAAGAGAATGAACAGCATTTAGTTGATCTTGCCATCATGTTGCATATGCCCACAAGTGCTCCTTTATCTCAAAAAGAGTCCCTTCTGAGAATCATAATTTAATCATCTACTGTCCTGATAAATATTCGGGAAAGATATCTTAATGCAAAGGCCACTCGTTACAGTGGTCCCAATATAGTACCTCTCCATTTCTTGAACCAACATAAAATCACTTTAAAGTAAGTTCCTTACTTTTTTTTTATAGTTAAATCTCTCCATTAAGCTATTGCTGGTGTCAAGGTATGTATCTATTTATGATATCAAGGAGGGCAACCATTGTCATTGTACAACAAACTTGTGGAAATTTCCAATGAATTTTTGAGCATACCCCGGAAGTTAAGGACAACTCCTAATAATCATGCAAGGGAAAAGTAATGCAACTGAATGCAGCTTTTGAGTTTTCGATTTCGCATGCTTGCTGCTGGGAGTGGATGGAACAAGCCTGCTGTCAAAGCTGCCTTGGGATATTAACCCAAGGGTGCTCACAAAGCTGGCCTGCCCAGATGACAAAATGTCCCTTGACTCCTTGACTGACTTGTTATCCATCTACAGTAAAATCCCCCTCATCGGTTATGCTCAAGGTTGGGTCAGACCAAGCCAAGATTCTCAGAAACAGAGGAAGGAAATATTATGCATCTACAGTGGTGACTTAAAATCACCTTGTGGCATAGTACCCTTTCTTGAGAGAAAACTCCAATTAAACTCCATTCCACAAAGAGAACCAACACCACCAAACATGACCCCCAGGGTGAGTCCATCTCAGTTTTTTTCCACCAATCCCTTACTCAGAATGTGCAGATACAGCAGCATTCCAGTGCTGATCTGTTTAATAGACCAATATTCCATGCACACAACCATGACAGTTTACAAAAGATTTGTGCCGTTGATGGAAGACCTATAGGAGACGGAATTTACTTCAAATCCCTAGTGTTTTAAGTTAGCACTCACCGTCTAGAGTTCACATCATTCCTCATCATGTTACTACACATCCATAATCCTTGGATTTCCCTTAGTGCAGATTTCCATGACCCTCACATATCATGGCAATACAAGGAAAACATGAAATGGTCATCTCGCTGCGTCAACCACAGAAGACAGCCCTGAAGCCTAGTCCTCAGTAAACATTCCCCCAGTGTACCATGACTCACAACAGGGCTTTCGCAAAGTAAAACCTACTGGCCTACTTCCTCACAGAACTGTGCCATAGTGTTTCTACCAGGCACCCTGCCACCACATAATCACATCCACCCCATCTCTGTAACCAAATAGAAAGTCTTGGAGGAATTTATCCAGGAGGTGCTTGAACAAGGCTACATCTGAAGTTCCACCTACTCTGCTTCTGTTATATCCTTTTTAGTGGAGAAGGAAGAAGTGGGACTTTGCATCAATTATTGAGCACTCAACCAGATTACAGTTAAATAACATTATCTTATCCTTAACCCTGAACAACTTCCTTGAACAAATGTTGAAGAAAATTGTAATCGCCTACACTGACAACAACTTGATCTACTTCCCCTCTCTAGAGGTCTAACGTGTTCACCACGTTAAGCAAAAGCTGTTCAAAATAGGTAAATATAAAGTGAGAGAAGTGTGAAGTTCACGTTTCCACCTTGTAATTTTTTGAGAGAACGGTACCTCCCGAAACAACCAAAGAGCTTCAAAGATTCCCACAGTTTGATAATTTCTACTGAAGTTCCAGGTCATAAGTACCATTGTTAATTCCATTATATCCCTCTTAAAAGCATACTGAAATGTTTATCATGAAACACAGCAGCTGATGAGCCCTTTGAAAGATTCAAAGCTGAATTCAATCCTGCTTTCATTCTAAAGCATCCAGCCTCTTACAAATGATCATTGTTTTTAGAAAATATAGTCAGAGTAATGCTCTTATAGAGGTTTGGAGAAAAAGCTTTAACTCCATCTGGTTTCCCTCTATTTAAAGAATCTTTCACTAGCTGAACAGGATTATCATAAAGAAAATAAAGAGAGTTGGCAGTGAAGCTCACCCTAAAACAGTTGTGCAACTGGTTAGAGAAAGCAGCCTATGCATTCACGACCTTCACTGACCACAAAATCCTCAAATACTTGAAAACAGCAAAGCCCCTGAATTCTCACCAAACCTTGTGAGCACTGTTCATTATCAGCATTGACTTCATGTTTTCGTAATGACCAGGCTACGAGAATAATAATGCAGACTCTCTGTCCCACAGAACCCTGCCCACTGACAACACATACCACACCACACCACAAGAATCATGGTCCCAAATCACCACAGACTTCATCACAGACCACCCTGAAACAAAAACTTACACTACAGTTAAAAGACTCTTCAAATCCCTACATATCCTTCTGCTAAACTGGTCTGTCGCTTAAAACTGTGTCAGTGCTCATTTTTTCAAGGAATCCTTGAAGACATAGCGAGTGATCAAGGTAAAGTACATACTGTACCTCCAGGGTCTGAATGGGCTTCATGAAAAAACTTTGAGTCCCAAGGATTCTTTTGTCTGAATATCATCCACAGGGTAATAAACAAGTAAAAACAAGTGAAAGAGGCTAACAAGGATGTCAGATACTTAAGGTTAAGCACTTTTCTCTCATGGGTGGAATATGCCCCAAATTCATTGCACTACATGCAACTGACACCCTTTCAATGTGTGATTAGTTACCAGCCACCCTTATTTCTAACTCAACAGATATGTGCTCAGTAGGTTTAGTGGGAGAATGGAATGGGTGGCTTTGACTAACAAACAAATTGAGGAAAAAAATCCCACTGATTTAACCTGGTGATTATGATGAGTATATCTATCCACAAAAGTCATTAAGAATACCCAATGCATCAATTAACTCAATGCAAAGTCATAAATAAGCTTGACCATGTCACACCCTCTGTTTACTAATCTTCTGAAGCTCATCACTTGTGGACCATTAGCGTCAGATGTTCCCCGAACCACACCCCTACACAATTCAACATAGATGCACAGTACAAACTTACCTGGTCAGGAAAATTTTTAAACTAATTCTGTAAAACCCTTTCAACTTTCTAATCTATCAAAAGTTCCATGATAAGCATCTAGTACTAGATCCTCACCCAAGTTGAGTTCAGCTCTCGGAGTGGTTACAAACCACTTTGCCAAGCAATGCTTATTGTATGTTTACTTGACTTGCATATGGTGCCTCACTTTTCTAGTTTTTGATATTGTCCCTTTACTATGTTTTTAGGTTTTAGATTTGCCAACATTGTTTGTTTTTGGTTGCCGACCTTTTTGCCTGTTCCTGTTTGTGATTTTGCCTCACAATTTGGAACTGTGCCTGTTGTAATAAACACAACCCTGCACATGCATACGTCTCAGTCTTCAGCTGCGACAAAAACATATGAAAGCAATGCAGTTTTCATGCAATGTGGTTAGAAAACAGTTTTATATAAATAAAAAGTGGAAGTACCAAGTTAAAGTACAGGAAGTGGCCTCAGCCTCAGATGCTGTGCCCACTTGCAACAGACTGTCTGATATGCTTTGCACACTTTTCAGGTCATCATCTTCTGAATCATAAAGGTTGCAATGAAGTTATTTGCACTCGGGTTGGTTTGCTAACAAGAAAACAGATTTTGAACACTGATTTTTTTCGGGAACAATATAACCACTGGATTGAGAACAAGCATTTCACAGTTAAGGAGTTAAAAAAAAAATGTATCAGCTATTGATGAGTAAACAACCACATTTAGTAATAAAAGTCCCAGTAGCAATGATGATCTCTAATGAAATCTAGAAATCTGGCATGTAAAATGAGCAAGTAAGAACATGCGACTCTAAAGCATGTAACAGTCCTTTAAAAGCTGTGCATAATTTCCTCACTTTGTGGTTAAATGAGTACCTCTACTCTATATAGTACAACTTTAAAAATATAACTCATTAGTGTATGTTTCTCTTTTGTTTTTGCCTGGCCTTCTGTCCTTTTCACCCACCATCATCTACATAAATGACCTCCTGGCTTTCGGCCTGTGCTAGCGCCTAGCACAGTGGGAAAAGACTGGCATGGCCAACATCATGTCATTGCTGTGCCAGTGCTGTGCCATCAACATGCCAACACCATGGCGTCTCTGTGCCAACACCACAGCATCAAAATACTGCTCTCATCAAAGTGTCTTTCACTCTGCAGGAGCTACAGGCTGCATAGGCTGAACAGCTGAGGAGAAACTGTGCTGCCTGCTGTTCAAACTGACATTTGCCCATAGCCAATGCCTTCTAATGAACACTGTGCTTCTCAACCTGATCTTTTGAGTATCTCGGAGATATTAAATATTTAGAAAGAAATTTTCCACTATATTCTGCCATGTTCCAAGACAGAGAAAACAAGTTAATAATAACCTTATTAAGAAAAACGTATAATAATATTAATGACAATAACAAAACGGCCACATGAACACAACTGTCGGTTATAAAAGACATTCCCACTGCTGATCCCTGCCAGAAAACGTCCCAAGAATATAAATGTAATTTTTGTAGCAGCACATCTCATCCTACACCCTTTATGGTTAAGCCAAAAACTTGTTGACCCCTCTGGCACAGAGACGCAAGAAGTCTTTTAATGATTTTTTCACCATTTTATTCAGAAATGTCTGATTTAGTTTCTGTCTGCTGGCCACTGACTAAACATATCCAACATATCCAAAGTATAAGCTGTCCACAGATGATAAAAAGCATGTCTTGTATGTCTTTCCTGCCAATCTGATGAAACCTCATCTTCAGTTGGGGCGTGCACTGGCTCTGCTTCGGAGTCACATGGCTCTCTCTCTTCAGCATCCAAATATCTCTTTCCTTTGCACTTTGTGATGTGTTTCCTTACTGTCTATCTGGCTCTGATTAAGTAAAAGTGCACTCAATAACCTTTTAAATGATTATCGCTATATGTGACATTACTAGCAGCAGATAAAGAGACGGGAAAGAGAAAAGAAGGTTAAAGTGAAAGATGAATAAACGGAATAAAGAGAAGGGGAAAAAGTGGTTAAGAAAACCAATGACACAATATGAATAATAAAAAGAAAAAACAAGAACAAGAAGAAAAATACAAAGAAAGCAAAAAGGACAGCATGAAGAAAAAGGAGAAAAATAAAGAAAAGAAAAGAAAAAAGTAACAAACAAAGGAGAAGGCAAAAGTTAAGTAAGAAAAAAAGATGAAGACTAGAAAAAAAAGAGAAGTTTAGAGGAGGAGGATGAAGAACCATAAAATCGAAAGAAAGTAAAAACCAGAAAAGATTGAAACCTGTAATTTCAATTTTATGCACTTGACTGATTTTCATGCATCAGAATCAAACCACCTGCATGACTCATCTGTTTTATAAGCCTGACTACAGCTTACAGATATTTCATATCTGTTGAACACTGACAGTCCCTCATCTTCCTCTCTGTCTCATTGCTTAACTGCTATACAGAGACATCACAGCTATTTCCTTGCAGCAGCACGGTGTGTCCAACATTCATCTGCTTTAGTGTTATATGAAACAATACATTACACCTTTACCACCATAGAACCACTTTGTGTAAGAGCAGCTCTTTTTATTTCATGCTGATTTTAATACATTTCTCTCTCGGAGAGGGTGTCTGGTGCATCATGCAAGAATAGGCCATTATTCTTAGTTTCCAAGGAGACATTATAATCTGGTGTAGTGCAGATCGCTTTTGGTGGGTTGAAGTGTCAGTCGACCATTTTGGGTCTTTGTAAGATACACCAATTACTTCATGTCAGTATGAAATGAAAAGCGTATGTGGAATACAAGGTGGAGGTTTTGTCTGCCCGAGTAATATGCTGAACTACTGTTCTCTCATTTCATATGGGAGTAAGTATAACAAATGAGTGTTATGACAGAGTTAATGCTAATAATGTCTCAGTTCTTAAAGCATTTTATCATTGGCATTTGCAGCAAATAACCTTATCAAAAGGTTTTGATATTTGTAAGTATAAATGTTGAAGCTAAATTATCATTTAGTTAAATTTTAAAATGAAAAAAATGCAAGGGATGTTCAAGTCAAACCAGGACTTTTGATTGTACAGAATAACATAACATAGTTATGAGAGTTAAAAACTACTTTTATTTCTCTGTATAATACCCTGCTACACTAATGCACTTATCCTAGTGTTTCACTAGTGCTTAAATACCATCAAGGTAGAAAACTTTCTCAGTACAACAGAGCCATGCTTCACGTATGAAACGCCGGCCTCCCAGGAACTCCTTTAAAGTGTCTCTTCTGAAAGTCGGCGACAAGGTATCCGTCGATTTTCAAGATTCATTCTTTCATTCGTGAGAAATTTCATCACAAGACCTGGTTTGACTTGAACACCCTTCATACTTTGTAAATACACTGCATAAAAAATAAGGAGCATTTATTATGTAGTTTTGGTAGTATGTGTTTATATTTATTTACAAAATTGATCTATATTTCAGACAGTAAGTGATTTTAGAGAACATTTTGGGTACTATAGCCAATGCAGGTGCAACATCAATCTTATTTACATCCTGTTTGGATTATGTGCTAATGTGTCTCTTTATGTGCACATATTTATTATAGTGTATACTGAAGAAATGTGTAATGTACAATCAATATAATATGAAATGATTCCTGTTACACAAATTAGCTATGTAGATTAATAGGTATTTTAGTAGTATTTTAGTTGATGTTTTAGTAGTTATTTTAACTGACTTGGTTCACGTGGATTTTAACTGTAAACTCAAACACGCTTAAAAAATGTACAATGCCATTGGTTGAACTTTGGAATGAACTAAATTTTTTCATGTTACCGTGTGTGGAATGAAGGTGTAAGATCACATTTATTAAGTAGATTTCAAATGCACACTCATAAGCGCGTATAAAAAAATGTACAGGGCCATCTGTTGAATTTTGAGATAAACTAATGATTTTTTTCAAGGTCTATTTTTATGATACAGTATAAGGGCAACAAAGCCTATCTGTTACCTAAAGATCAGCCAAATACATCTGTGAAAACCCTGTTAAAATTCATTTAGTAGTTTTTACTGTATGTGATGTGTGCACAAACAAACAGACAGGCAAAAATTCCAAAAACATCTTGATGTGTTCCATTATTCATCTTACGTCCACCCCAAATTATTAAACTTTTTTTTTTACAAATATTTGCAAATGTACAGACACACAAACTTTAGTTTTATTATATACATAGATTTGTTAGATATGCTATTTTTCTAGCTTGTCTTCTACATAGATATAGATATTTTACCAGGTATTTAAGTAATAACTAAACTTTTAGTAGAACTTATAGTTAACCTTTTTAAAAAAATATATTTAATACTCATTTTCAGTAAATATTTTAGCAGGTTTTTTTTTTTTTTTATAGAAATGTTTAATGCATGAAATTTTAGTAGGCATTAGAAAAATTTAACTGGCCACGAAACCACAACTAAACTGAACAAACATAACAAGAAATCTAAATCTATTTTTCAATAAAATGCATTTAACAGTATACTATAAAAAATATATAAAAGGCTAATAAAAAAAAACATGCATACATGTGGACAATGACGTACATGCACAGTAGATATTAAAAAGCAATTTTTTATGCATACGCGTTTGGTGTGGTTACCTGTTAGGAGGAGTGGAGAAAACCCCTAAGATAATGTCCCTGCCGTGATTGCGTATGATTGGACTTGTGGACTGCAGCAGGTTAAAGTAGAAGTGAGAGTCTCCTGGAATAGAGCAGTTCAGTCTCGCTTTCAGAAATGACGTCCACTGCTTCTCTAACACACGCTGAGAGCCCCCCAGATCACCTTTACACACACGAGCCACACGGGATACCATCACCTGAAACACACAAATACACGCAGATAGACATGTATTCATGCATGCATGAGCACATACACAGTAATGCACAGGAACACTGCAGTTAAATAAACATTTTCAATATGCACATTGATAATATGCACACAACTTAAAGATATAGAGTATAATCTCAGCAAGTTGCTAATGCTCACCTTCTCTAAATAATTAAACTCCATCGCCATCTCTCTGAAGAAGAAGTAAATGTGAGGACCCCACTCTACTGCGCTCACAAAGTAGGGCTCTATGACAAAAAATGTGCAAAAAGAGAGAAAGAGAATAGAATGAATGACAACATTTTATCTAGAACTGAACTGGCAGAAAATTACAGGGAGGATTGATTTGACATGATTATTTTATTTTCTCAGTGTAACAAATTGTTTTCCGGTAAGTATTGTCAGTTATTATTATCAGTGTTCTAACAACAATGACCAAATCTATTGTTACTCAGACTGTGATTAATTGAATGTTAAAATTTTCTAATCTGAGATTTTTTTCACTTGACTCACTGTCAAAATATTATAATATTATTATTAAACTTCTTCAGTTTTTTTCATTTATTAATTTTTTTTATCCTAAATCTCGATTCTCTAGTGAAGGACGTTTTGATATCTAGATAGAAATATATTAAATCATGATTATAATATCTGTCTGTCTATAATTATATATCCATCTTCCATCAATTAGGCCATTTGTTTACAGCTTAAGTCTATTTACAGACAGACCAGCCCGTTCTTTATTCTTGTAATTCATATTCCTTTAATTACTGCCAATCAAATATAACAACTGGGTTTCACAAGTGAGAACTCCAAAGCAGCTCTAGAAGTTTCTGCAAACAAGGGCATGTGCTAAATGTTATTAAAACTCATAAAAATAAGCAATTTAAAACATTTTACATCAATAAAAATCCAGTAATCCATGCCATAAAGGATGTTCAAGTCAAACCAGGACTTGGGATGAAATTCCTCATGAATTAAGAACAGAAGAACTGAGTGACATTTACTGAAGAGACTTTAAGCGCAGTACAAAATGTGATGGGACCCTTATATTAAGACATTTGAATGGTGCAAAAGTTTTAAAAAAGGCCCGTGAATGACGATCCTGGCCGAGGTGGCTCAAAGCCCACAATGTTTATTACCGTTAACATTCAGAAAGTTGAACGCCTGATCCTTACAAATAAACATACACAGTAACTTGTCGCCTACTTGCGGAAAAGACGCATCTGTCTGTGTGAACTATACACACAATCATTCGCTAACACCACTTGCACATTACAGGAACAGGGAGTTATTGCAACATCGTCCATACAGTTCTGACCTCATTCCAAGACATTTCCACAGTTTGGGCCATTAAAGGAGTTCCTGGGAGGCCAGCGTTTCAGACATGAAGTAGGCAGACCGATCATGGCTCATGTGTACTGAGAAATCTTTCCACCTTGATGGTACACAAGCACTAGTGAAACGCTGGGATAAGTGCATTAGTGTAGCAGGAGATTATATAGAGAAATAAAGGAAGCTTTTTACCCTTATAACCGTGTTCTGGTATTCTGCACAAAAAAACATCTCATGTTTGAATTGAACGTATTTAAATGAGTTGAAGTCAAGGTTAACATTAGTTAGTTTTCTAATACAAGCAAGAGTAGTTTTTATTTTTGTAAATATTAGATTTTTTGTGCTAAAGCACATAGGAATGATTAAAAAATACATCCAATTGTATCCAGACGAATAAACAAGGCCTGTTGTGACAATTTATAAAAGTTTTCAGAAAATTCTTTTGGTAACTTCACAACCTAAACTTTTAATAGTACGATATGCCAGATATGCTACTGAACATTCTGCTAGCGTTCTCTGCTAGCTGGGAGCACAGCAGCATGGCTCTCACAAGGAGGAAGAAAGAGAAACGAGAAAGACAGCAGAAATCAGAGCCAAACACAGATGAAGCCTAAAGCTTATAAATTTAGTATAGAAACAGCAAAGCTAAGGCAGCTGTGAGGACTTAACCTCTATCATTCTGTCTTCTCTAGCTGATCTTTTGTCCACACTCTTGCTGTTTTTCTTGAATAAATCTCGTGGCTCTGCATGCTCCAAAGAGACCTCGAAACTTTTTTCCACTATAAACTCACTCAGTAGGTCATCTGAGTCTTTACCTTCCAGTCTCAAAGCAATACTGCAGAGCGTAAAGCAAGTTCTATTTTTACCTTCATCTTATCTAAACATAATAACAAATTAAATTTAAAACATGTTATTGTTTGTTATACAACAGTTAGTTCTGACTGAGGAATCTGACTGGATGAGAGGCGTTCCACGAGTGCTGATATAGAGCATAACAGCACTCAGCACTCACACGTTAATTATATGTATCACTCCACATCATAGGTGTTCTAACGATTGTTACACTAACTGTTGCTTGCAATGTGGGTGAAAGCAGGTCTGTACAGAGCAACTGCTTACCAAAACTCATATTCAAAACCAGTCACAGAAGCACTTTCAGCAAGAAAACACATCTGATAACATTATGTCACTTTGTCTCGTTCCAATCGTTCCAAATTGCCTCTAAACCATCGGTGCTGTTCTGGTCACAGCTAACCTGAGCTACATAGCTAACTAGCTTCTAACATAAGGATGAATCCAAAATCCCTTTCTAACCCCTGATCAAGCGCACTTTTTGGTGCATGGTACCATTATCCAAGGGATTGCACACCCTAGAGCTCTAGCTTTCCATTTTAAGCTATTTGGGATTGAACCTTGAAATCCTGTAAGTTAGCTGACATTCTAAAGCAGAAGAAGTGGAAATATAAAGAGAAACAGACGAGATTTACAGGACTGTCCACTACCTTCATGGTTTATTCTCCTCACTTTTGGGTTACATAGTACCAATTAGAATTTAAACTACGTTCACCCTGTTAATCATGTTAATTGCCCATCGATACAGTTACAGTAGTTTGTTTTGCCAGTTATGGAAGAGCGACAGAACTGGTAAAATAAAGAAACAAATTATAATCTGTTGTAATAAATGGTGTCATAGAACTGGCACTCCCTCTCATGTGACATTACTTAACCATCTGTTATTTCAGCACTTTGTAAAATTATTGTTTTTTGCCAGAGGGGAATCTAAAAACTTTTGCTAAAATAAATTTTAATAAATTATAAATTATATATATATATATATATATATATATATATATATATATATATAT
>JAQMYJ010000018.1:13671408-13698485 GCA_030014305.1 Clarias laeviceps | reverse complement strand
AATCCTACAATGTGATTTTCTGGATTTTTTTTCTTATTTTGTCTCTCATAGTTGAGGTAAACCTATGATGAAAATTAAAGGCCTCTGTAAAGGCCGGCACACTGTAAATAGTATTATATTGACAATATCAGGTTCACAAAATAAACTGTAAAAAATTGTAAAATTAGTTTTAAATAATATTTGTATGTGTGTGTGTGTGTGTGTGCGTCGTTGGACAGCGTGCCCCTTCCACCCTCTTTGCACCTACTCTCTCTCTCACACACACACACACACACACACACACACACACACACACCGCGCGTCAGGATTTATTTTTACTTTTTTCAAAGATTAAGTTAAGGTTGCAGATTAATTTGTTTTATTTTTACTTTATATTTTGTATAAATTTTTTTGGGGGGTTGTGGAAGAAATAATTTAAATTTTCATTATTTCTTATGGGGGAAATTCACTTGGATTTACAGTTCCAATGTATTAGTAAAGAATAGTTTCTCTCATTTACAAGTATGTCTGCTAACTGTTTCACCTGGTCAGGGTGGATCCAGAGCACTGTGCATCCTTAAGCACCCATATTTACACACTAATTCACTTCTAGGATAATCTGAAAGGAAACTGTCGGGATCAAATCAAATAAGAATGATATCACTTTCTAAAGGTTAACATCTTATCAATATCAGCACAACTGATCAATTAACCAACAACAAAACAGAACATTGGCGACTGTTGCTAAACAGCACTGGCTAATGTATCAGGAGTTTGGCTATTCTGAATCCTGTACAGTTGAGCTGCATATTCACTAGAGAACACTTAAGAGGTATTTGTCAAAGTGGAATATTCTCCAGTCGTTCATATGCGCCGAGATACTTTTTCTAAGGCATTTAGCAGCGTCACGCACCCACTGAGAAACACTCACAAAGCACTTAGCAACGTTAAACACTCACCTCATGTTTGCCCTTCATCCTGCAGATGCGGATGTCATTCTTATTCGATTCCCATGTTCTCTTCTGTAGTAGTGTAAGAAAGACAATATGGTCAATTCACATATTCACACAGTAGAGAACACAAATTTTGCACAGTTTGATAGCAAAATGAGATGCATGAAAACTGAAATATTGCGTAAATGTGTGAATGTTGTGTGATTATTATTTTTCTATTAAGTTATAACTCCATCTCCAAGTTGTGCCACAAATGATAAATACACCAGCAGTTGTGTTTGTGGTTATTTAAGTATGCAGATTAATATTAATAATAATGTATGTTGGTTGAGTCTTAATTAAAAATATAGCAAACATATGCACTGATTTCATTTTTATAGGAGCCAATTAGATCAAAGAAAAACGAGCTGAGTTTTTGTTTCATACAAAACATTGACGATTATGAGAAACTATAAATTATAAAAAATATAATGAATCATAAACAATACGAATACGTCTGTCTATAGCATCAGCTTCCTCCTTTACAAGTCTCAGTTTGACTTCAGCAGTTTGCTAACATAGCATAGTGGTGAACATAGCCGGAAGTAGTACACCCAACAGCTGCCCACACACAGCGTGTGCATCTCCTGTCTCTCGTACACAAAGTTTGCTTGTCTTTGGAGTATTATCTCTCTGCTTTATTTTCTTTAGGAAGCATGACTTTTAAGTGGAATATGGCTCAGAAATGCAACAAAACCAGGGCTAGTGATAGCATTAGCATGAAGTAAAAGAGATATATCCAATTGGAAGTGATAGAGAAGGCTGCACAATTTACCACAATGCTTACACTACAGTATCCCACTTAGCTTTGTTAAATATATAACATGGCATTCGCACAACATCCAAATCTATATATAATGCCCAGTTCCTACTAAACGCATTCATGCACTCACAGCAGCCGCTGTTTCACACAGCAGGTAGTTTCGCTTCATTGATCACATGACAGAAGGCGCAATCCAATTGTCTTGTCATGACACATGGTTTTTGCTATTTGAAATGCGACCGCTCTGTATTGTGATTTGCCTAAAACACTGACATTTAAAGCTTACAAAAGAAAGATATATAGCAGTAAAATTATTTGCCAAGGATGGCATTTATAGCATTTTGCTGTCAAACTGTTCACAAGTCAGAGAGCATGTGTGTGTATGTGTGTGTGTGTGTGTGTGTGAGGCAATAGGACTTACTTTGCTATAGAACATCTCATCCCCTGTTACATGGTCCAGTTCCACACGGTAAAGGTCATCTCTGAAATAGAAATGCACACACACACACTCATAAACACACTGTTCATTAGAAACTATGATGCTAAACCTTGCAGGCAAAAGGGGAAAAAAGTTTAAAAGGTGTGAATCACTGGAGCAGCTGTCAAACCACTAAAAAGAAATATTGCATTATACTGATATATGATACTGGAAGTCATATACTGTATATTATTATGCATGATATGTACATTATATCACAATATTTAGGTTTATACTGTATATTTTTTATATATGGATATTACCTAAAACTAATACATTGAGCAGCTATAACATTAACATCCCATCAAATGAACACATTAACATTCATTATTGTTTTAATTATATGTCATGATTTAGTGACAGGATCATGGGCACCTGAGGGTCTTTGTGTCTGTAGGGGCAAATGCTAACCTGTCTGGGCAGATCCCACAGGAAAGCCAATGCAGCACAACTCGCCGAGAAATGGCAATGCTGGCCACAACAGAAAGGCACCAGGACAACCTAATGCACACCAAGCAAGAGGACTGACAGGCAAAGAGCGCAAGGCTGCTGACACCGGCCTCCAAATTGTCGATCAAAAATGCACGGGATGCGCCGGATAAACTCTCAAACTCAAAGTCAAAGTTGCAATAATATGGCTGATCGGTATATTTTGATGCCCATTCAGCTACTTTTAACTCTAACAATGGGGACTGACATTATGCCGACACTGACAAGTACTTATAATACCTGCATATCTCCTGGCTCTGCCAAGGACACACAAAATTACTTACCCAAAAGTTTTTGTTTTTGATCAAGAACTGTTCTATAGTGCACTCAGTACTCCAAACAACACAAGACTGCTGCTTTAACTTAATAAAGCAGCCCATTGTTTTATGCATCAGTCAAAGCTAAAAGGAAAGTGAATATTTTAAGTGCCATTCTGGATACGAAATAAGCTTAAATAACATCAATACACGGCATTAGGAAATCTATCCATTATCTGTGTGATATCATAAAAGCCTGATTTTAAGAACATAAGAACAGACTCTTTACTACTCTGTGGAACTGTGGGACCAATTATTATAGCTAGACCATTACCACAGAACATTTACAGCTCCCAGTTTCAAACATGTCCTAAAAGCCTAATGAAATCTCTCAAACAGACCACATATGATACTCTGCCTCTTGGGGTGGTTGAGAATAAATGTAGAGTACTGAAGGAGTCATGAAATTGGCTCAGCGTGCTCAATTTTAAAATCACAGGCTCGTTTATTGCCAATATTTTGAGCATCAAAACCTGCTCAGGAAAAAAAATACTCCAATTGTCTGGAGGGGAAAAAAATGCTTTATGTAGGAGGTCATTTTCACACCAGTCATTTTAAGAATTACACTAGCTGCCTGATCAACCCTGCAATATAGCTTATGGTTACTTATTACTCTTTCATTCTTTCGCAATTTTATTCTATCATTACAGAAACTGTGTTACTCAGAGAGGCCTATATTGTTACCCTGTTCTGAGGATTTCATTAATATATTGTCACTGGCATTGCTTACAGTACACTACTACATACAGGATAATACAGTGATGAAGAAATATGTAAAACTCACTCACTCACTCATTCAATATGGGTTATTTAAGAGTGCCAATTATCCTAACATGCATGTCTTTGGACTGTGGGAGGAAACCAGAGTACGCAGAGGAAACCCACCAAGCACAGGGAGAACATACAAACATTCACACAGACCAAGGCAGAAATCGAACCCGGACCGTGGGGGTGCAAACCGACAGTGCTAACCACAAAGCCACTGTGCCGCTGCAATTATTTTACATTTTCATTAATTCCTGGTGCATGCTCTTGGCATCTTCTCAACCCAAGCTGCTCAGCCCAGGAAGGTTTCTTTCTTAAACTTGCCAAATTTCTCTTAATGAAAAGTTTTCCTTGGGGAAACTGTTCAGGTTTAAACAGAAACTTGTTCGAACATCAACAATACTTTGATCCTAGATGTATTCATTTATTCATTCTCATTAACCATTTTTTATTGGTCTAACCAGTAGATCTTGATGCTATCCTAGGAAAACTGGCTGGCAGGTTGGAATATGCTCTGAACGGGATGCCAGCCTATCACTGAGCCTCATCATAACAATCTATTATCAGCTGGCTCAAGCCGGTTAGCTACAGTACATGCATGTTTTGGGTGGTGGGTAGAAGCAGATGAAACCCATCCAGACATGTCCAAAACATCCAAAACCTTGTAGCTGTAAATTGGACCACCATGTCACCCAGGTGTCTTAGATCTGACACAGAACGGAAGAGTTCTGCATCCTAGTTTAAACAACTTTTTGAGCTTTGGCAATCTGTGTAAGCCTAGTCTAAATTATGTCCTATTCAGAAGGCAGAATTCTTTTGGCTCATGCATTTTTGTGAGTAGGGTGAACCCAAGAATTCTGTTCGGGTGATAGACAGTTCTAAAAAAGAGAGAAAGCAATTTGGGAGGCATTTGTAGATAGAAGTCAGTTGTCATCTGAAGTAGACTCAATTTAAATGCATCCAGTGTTTATATATATATATAGCTGACAGAACTGTCACTCTGATTGATGGAAATAACTTGCTTACTTGTCATATGGCAATAGTAGTAATAGTAATAATAACAAAATTGAATTAAATTGATAAATCAATAAATGTTTGACCATCCAATATACACAACTTAATAAAAAAATAAATGCAACATATTAATATAATGTAATATAATGTAATGTAATGTAATATAATTTAATCAGCCGTGCTGTTCAGCTCACTCTTCAGTAGAGTGCAAGGGATGTCAGGAAGGATTTTCAAGTAAACAACTCCTAGAAGTTATGGTGCATGACACTGATGAGTGTCCCTAAAGACGTAACTGCCAAGGTTCCGTTGTTACCTAATCAGACTGGTGCAGATTATGATTATTAGCACGGCTGTCTTTGGAGACATAGACAACAAGGTTAATGTTTTGGTCAGAGAGAATCATACCATCTTAACATTGAACCATGACATTATTTACAGGATTCATTATTTTAAAACAACAATGTCTGATTTAATGTAGACTTAATATACTGTTCATTTGCTGGATTGTGTGTTTTTATGGAAGTAAATCTCTTATAGATGTTACACATAAAGTACAGATGTGGCCATTAAGAATTTACACACACATGTGAGGCAGCATTTCAGTAAAGCAAAAGCATGTACTGTACTGTTAGTTACATGGAACTGGCTTTGGGCTAAAATATATTTTCTTTCAAGATATCAGCTTGAGTGTGAAGCAGTATTAAGTATTAAGTCCAACTCGACTATCTGACAGTTTGCTGTAACCACGGTATGTCATTCTGAAGGCTATTTCACACTATTTTTGGTCTGTAGATTCACTCAAAAAAAAAAAAAAAAACCTTTAGAATGCCATTCAAGGTAAATATTAAATCCATGAGCGCTTTGTCAACTTGTCTTTCAAACCATGGAAGCTTTACTTTATAAAAGTGTGCACTAAATTAATGAAAATATTGTCAATATTTGACTAAACCAACAACTTGAGATACTGAATAAACACTGCCTTTCTCCCATGTACATATTACAGTAGTACAAGAAGTACAAGAAACCAGTTTGAGATGATTTTAACTTTGGCCTATTTTCCTGTCTTCATAAAGGGATCGACATGGTCAGCAGCAATTCTCAGGTAGGCTGTGGCATTTAAATAATGCTCAATCTGTACTAAGTGGCACAAAGTGTGCCAAGAAAATATCCCACATACCATTACACCAGCCTAAACTGTTGATACAAGGCAGGATGGATCCAAGCTTTCATGTAGCTATTCAGCCCTCAGAATGTCACAGCAGAAACCGAGACTAATCAGACCAAGTTTTATTGTTGATGTTGGACTAAGTTTTTTCAATCTTCTCTTGGCCAATGTTGGTGAGCCCAAACTGTAGCCTCAGTTTCCCGTTCTTAGCTGACAGGAGTGGCACCCGGTGTGGTCTTCTGCTTCTCTAGTGCATCTGCTTCAAGTTTAGACATGTTGTGCATTCGGAGATGCTCTTTGGCATACCTCAGTTGTAACAAGATGCGATTTGAGTTACGTATCAGCTCGAAAGGATCCGGCTATTCTCTCCTGACCTCTGGCATCAACAAGGCGTTTTTGCCCAGAGAACTGCCACTCACTGGTTATTTTATCTTTTTCAGATCATTCTCTGTAAAACCCTAGAGATGGCTGTGTGTAAAAATCCCAGTAGATCAGCAGTTTCCAAAATACTCAGACCAACTCGCCTGGCACCAACAAGCATGCCTCGTTCAAAGTCGCTTAAACCACCGCTTTTCCCCATTCTGATGCCGGGTTTGAATTTCAGTAAATTGTCTTGACCATGTCTACATGCCTAAATGCATTGAGTTGCTGCCATGTCATTGACTTATTAAATATATGTACAGTTGAAGGTGTAACTAACTAATTGGCCAGTTAGTGTATATCATCTATTAGTTTTTTTTTATTATTTGTCATTATAAAATTGTCTATATCTTTTATTCTACACCATATTACATTTGACAGGGAAAAGAAAAATGCTTTTTGCTTTTTCAGCTGTTTTGGGGAGAAGGCAGGTGCTTACGTTTAAAAGACAGTCGTCTAGACACTTTTTAAAAATGCCATCTCAGGTGTTTCTATGCAAGAAAAATCTGACAACCCCAGACATGCAAGATAAACACTAGAGATTTGCATAATCTGAATAGGGAACTCAAAAAATTGACTTTTTTATTATGAAATTTTTTTGTTTAATTTTTTTTTCACCTTATGAAAAATACTGGAGGAACTTTTAGACTTACACTAAGCTTCCCACTTTGAATACGGCTCTCCGGATTGACAGTGTGGGCCACAGCTAATAAATCTCCGCCGTTCTTTTTGAAATCCATGGAGTTCCTAGCTTTGCGAATATTCTGTCCTAAGACCTCACACTTTCTGGAAGGTGTTAACTGGTTTCCGCCAGCTTTCCTGCCACCTCTAATCCTATAACCCAAGTTGCGGTGTTTCTGCTGTCAGTAAGTAGACAAAAAGAGAGTGTTTTAGGAAAGTAAGGGGCAAGGGGGCAAAGGCTAACTTCCTAACCTCCCTTTCTAAAGGGTTTACCCTTCAGGGGTTGGTCTAAGCGGGAGCATATGTGAAGTCTCCAGAGAGTTTAAAGCCTCCTGTCAGCACTGCCTTTGAAGCAAATGGGGTGTATTTCTAACACTGTTAAAGACACCCATTGGACAGAGTGCACACACACACATCCATTCACACATACAACAAACACACACACACACACACACATATTAAAAGGAATAAAAAGCAGATGGGGAAAAATTACTTTCAGAGTGGATAATACCTCCTTTACATTATTGGATCTGGCGCTTATCACAGAAGTGCTTTTAAAGATCTCGGGTTGTAATGAAATTGTTCCACAGCGTAATTTTTCATTTCCATTTCAGACGGACTAGCACACCTGTCACTGCTGTTTAAATGGAAATCCACTCTAGAAAGAAATACCAAAATTTTTTTTTGTATATACAGTATATTCCTGTCCATCTGTATATATCCCCGTCTATCTATCTATAGAATAAGTCTTGAGCACCCAAACATTTCTTAATATCTTAAAGAATGAGCCATTTGAAAACAGGTGCAGATGATGACAGATGATCAGGCTGGTGATTAATATACTGGTGATGCTGAATGTTGAGTGGTTGGAACAGACGAGATGGGAAATGAGGTCGCTGCTGAGGTTATTACATAAACAACCATTTTTTAAGTTGTATCTTTAGGTAATTGACAGCCTGTCATAGTAAAAGATTTGCTCTAATTATTTTTTTTATTTAATAATAAAAATGCATCAGTCCTTTACATAAGGACTGGGTACTGTATATATAAGGACTAAGTATAAGGGACATTTCTACATAAAAACACAGACACTCATACTTACCTCAATAAAAAATAACACATAAAAATAAAATAAAAATCTGTAGAAGAAAAAACACTGATTGATGCAGCTTTTGTAGTGTGAAAAAAGAAAACAGCTTTTCAGCATTTCCCCCGTGCATTTTCAATGTACATTATCCCATACACTTAATATAGTACAACACTTGGCTTTAATCAACTTCAGTATTCAGCCTGCTCCTGCTCTGTGTTAACAGTGCATAGTTGAGTGAATAAGGCTTTGTGTTATTACTATTTGAAAATATAGGTGGGAGGTGGAAGGCCACAGCGCTATCCACTACACCACCATTCCCCCTGGAAGAACAGCTTGTGCATTAAAATGAACTTTCTGCTACATTTGGCATACATCTATGTGATTCTGATTTGTAACGAAGTCCTTATAGTAAAGTCTGTCAGTTTGGCAGCCAACATTTCAAGAAAAGTTCAATTAATACTTGTCAGTCATACAAAATCAGACTATGGCCTGATGAATGAAGGAGACCCATATAGTAAAACTGGATCAACAGGATAATAATCACAAATGATTAAAATTGTACACACACACACACACACACACACATAAAAAAAACTTTTGTTTGCTTTAGCTGTTATACATGTTTCGATATTCCTTAATAAAACAATAAACCATCTTATATTTGTCAGTTTATATTTTTATACAGTTATATTTTTCATTTCTGTTTCCTCGATCTTCTGATTCACGTTAAAGACTCGTTCAGAATGAACAAATCATTCATGAACGACACATCACTAGTCCACATGCCAGTGTAAGAATCTGATAGTTCAACCAGTTCAACCAGAGGCTATTGCTTCTTGTGCTGAGACATTGGACTTAATGATACAGCACGGTACAACACTGTCCTGTTCATATTTTAAGCAGTTACTAGAAGGTGAGAAGTAATAGTTTGTTTCAGAGCACAACAAAATGCTCCTAGCTAGTTATCCTCTAGCATGCTAGCTTATAGTCTGAGCATTGTTTTATTGTACTTTATTTTTTTAAAGTGGTATAGGATCTGACCAGTAAAGACTACTGGACACTAAATGATAAATGATAAATGGTAATAGTAAATTTTGTCCATGGATAGGTGCTTTTAGTCAAAGCTAGAACTGAGCTACGCAGCTGAAGGTCGAGTGGATGTTCAAGGGGCAAGCGGTCCCTTGGATTTAAACTTTTTTGGGAAATGAACCATTTTTGACATTTCAGTTTATTTGATAGTCAAAGACATCACCAGGCACTTGCCAATATGCTTCACATTCTGTGCTCAGACTGAAAACTCTACCTACTGCTATTCAGAATGACATGTATTCTACCTATAACCAGCAACACATAACGGCTACTGATTAGGCTTGAAAGAGATTAGCCTTGAAAGTTCTTTTCTTTATACACGAGCTAATTCTGACTTAGAATGCAGGGTCAGTTACGGTATCTTGGTCTCATAGTCATGGATAGTGAGATCATCATCACTGGGGTTTAAATGCTTTCCTCATGTATCACTTGACGGCCCAATAATTTCGACTTTTAATCGTCTTTATGAGCCGATGTATTCTACTGTAAGATGAAGAAAGAAACAGGTGTGGTTACCTGGCTCCGATGTACAGTGTACGGTTGACCTTTAGAACTGTCTGAATGTACAGTGGCTCCTGCCGTACGTAAGAGCGATGAGCTCGACCCAGAAACACAGGGTAACGCCTGGCAACTGAGGGAGAGAGAGAGAGGTAGAAAACAAATAAATAAAAAAACGAATAAGAAAGAGATCAAGATAATGTTCTAACTGTTCAATACCAACAGAGAGAGAGAGAGAGAGAGAGAGACAGAAAAACAAGACGGAGAAGGAAGAGTGCAAAGCTATACATCACACTGGTTCTAGAATTGTGCCTCCTTCAGCAGGCATAACTGATAGAGACAGGGCATGTGCCACGCACAACGCCTCACACCGCGCCCTACTGCTGTTTCCCATTGTTAAAACCGATACACATACGCACCCTGTAATACAACTGGAAATTTGTTGACACATTGTGCTCCCAGTCTCCATCTGCTCGCATGTTTTACAGCAGAAAAAGCTGTTGGTTGCTTCTGTTAAATAAACAACTCGCAATATTGCTGTCGTATTGTAGCAGTATTATAGCACAATAACCAGGGAAAATGACTGCTTTTGATATTTTTGGATATTCTGGAGATATAAATGACAAAGCCAATTTGTTTGTTTTTGCAATGAACTGCAGACAGTTGGATGGATCAACAGATGAGTATGAGAGAATAGAAAAAAAAAGCATAGATTTTGCTTGCATATCCCTACATGCTTGCAATAACTACATCAAGCTAGCAACTCACTTACATCAGCAAACAGTTGCACTCTTCTTGTGTGATGATTTTTCCAGGATTATTTTGCAGCTTTGTACTTTTTTTTTTTTCTTTAACACTTCTGTAGACTTTTGAATTCATTCTGCTGCTATCATCATGAGTAGCATGAGTCACTTCCAGAAGCAAACATGCAAGCCCTAGCCAAGACACTACCTACTGTACACTGCTACTGACCGAGAAGTCTGTATGTTCTAGATCACAAGCAGATGCTTTCTTTCTTTCTCCACACTTTGGCCTTTCCATCACTTTTGTAGTCGTTAAACTTGGTTCCACAACTTTCGAGGCTCATCTCTGTATTTATTTCTGAAATGCAATCTGGCCTTCTGATTCTTACTGCTTATGAGTGGGTTGCATCTTGTCTCTGTATTTATGCACTCCGAACTGTGGATTGTGATACCTTTCGTCTCTGCCCTGTACATATTGTTGCTGATGTCATTAGTGAAAGCACACCGTAAACAAAGCTTATTAGAATGTATGTGAAACCTTTTTTTTTTCTTTTTTTTTGCCAGGCAGTGCAGTATTAATATTGCACATATACAGTATATGTATGTTAGAATATGCCTTTAAATTTCTTTTAGTTACTACATAAACTGCCCAGTCTATTCTAAAGTGAATTAACCTACACAGGGGACTAAGAAGTGGGACCATTCGCAGCAGCCATTTGTGGAGTCATTACCAAGCTGATGTGTTGAAAACTAACAGCTTTAAAGGTCCTTTGTAAAAGGTCGTTATTGGGGAAGAAAACCAAAAAAAAAAAACGACCGTCTCTTTTCCTTGTCGTTAAAGTGAATAATAATACGGTGGTGGCCTTTATGTTACATTTAGTTGAGTAATAGTTAATTGTAAGCTTAACATCAGTTTTTTAGTCCACACTTTACCCTTTTAGAGTAGACTACATCCCACAGAATAATGCACAAGTTTCGTACCGGCTTCTACACATGGACTGCTTTATTCTCAGTTCTGATCATATATATTTATACATATTATGAACTAATTCACAGTGACTTGCAGCAAAGTAGCACAAATTTGATAAATCTTTTGTCTTACCTTTCATTACATGAGAAATCATTGAAAGAATATCTGAATTTCTGAAAACCTACAGCATCTGCAGCATGTTGACAAATAGCACAAGTAATAATTTCATTGCACTTCACCCTTTGTAACCGCCAAGGGCAGTTATCGCTCAGATACTTCTTCTTGTTTGCGTGTACACATGCATGCCAACAAATGATCCAACAAAATCACAAACTGACACACGAAGCAGTATTTCCAATAAATCCTGTCATACAACCTTCTTTTCCTTTCCTCCCCAGAGCACATGTACACCATATGGAACTATTCTCTTGTGACGACAGAGCTACAGGTTTACTCCTTCAAAGCTGAAAACAGACTCCTCTTTGTCCTCTACCTTTTATCCATTACTACTATATATCTTTTTCAACAAAATTCTAATGCGTCAATGCAATGGCCCCTTGACTAGCAAAATACTTTCCACTGTTTTTTCCCCATAGTTTTTGGTTGTTTTTGCTGGTGACTGGAAAATCCTTTGTACTTTCTCCATGAGCATCTGCAATAAGAATATTTGTACCTGTGAGTTTGGCTTAGTTTGGTTTGGCACCAATTAACGACTGCAACCAAACAGTCAAGGAAACTGACTGAAGGCACGAACCCCTCATGTCTCACGCAACCATTCTTTCGCCCCAACTTGTGCTGGTTGAACTGAACCAAGTTCCTAAAAACTGCCTTTTTTTCCAGCAGCCATTTCTGATTCTGGCGATAAGCTCGCCTTGCATATGTTGGTAGCCAGGTGACCTTGTGGTTGAATCCCAGAGTCTTGCCCAAGGTCATGCGACTTGTCGTGCATCAGTTGTGCGACCTTGTAGAAGTCATGAAAGAGTACCTGCAGTGTGGTGTTTTTCTTGCTGTGTCCCGTACCTCGTGCGTTTTAGAACTATTGCGATATGATGCCAGTCAACCAAGTGTCCATCTGTCATTGAGGAAAGACACTGAGGCCTATGTCTTTCCACACCTGTCAGTGAAGAGAGCTGAAACACATCTCTAGTTACAGTATGTATGAAAAGTAACTGTGATTCTCTAAAGACCAGGGCTTCTTCAGAACTAACCTAAAAAAAGTTATCATTACTCCCCCTGGTTATTAAGATAAAGGCATTATTATGTATTATGTTTTAGTAACATAAGGGTAGCTAGAGAATGTTGGTTACTTTATGATGTTTTAATGTACAAATGTTCCCAACAGTTTGTCAATTAACTCATCATCTATACAGCTTTATCCTGTATTCAGGGTCGCGGGGACCTGGAGCCTATCCAAGGAGGCTTAGGGCACGAGGCGGGATACACCCCGGACAAGGTGCCAATCCATCGAAGGCATACACACACTCACACACTATGGGCAATTTGAGAACACCAATTAGCCAAACCTACATGTCTGTGGACTGTAGGAGGAAACCAGAGTGCCCGGAGGAAACCCACCAAGCACGGGGAGAACATGCAAACTCCATGCACACAGAGACGGGAATCGAGCCTGGCCAGGAATTGAACCCGGACCCTGGAGGTGCAAGGCGACAGTGCTAACAGGACGAGTTATACCAATTTCAATTTAATTTGCCTCTACCTTGGTTTATTACTAAAGGACTATAAGAACTATAAAAGAGTCCCAAGTTAACAGTGAAAAAATGTTTAATTTATAGTATTTGCACATACACTGCAGATGCAAAGCTAGCTAGTTAAAAATGCTTTAGAATTCCTTTAATAAGGAGAAAGGGGAAGAGATATCTACAATGCAGACTTGCCCTGATATCCAGGGGTTTCTGCAGACATAGACGTCTAGGATTAGCTGTGTTTGTTTTTCAAGAGCAGGGCTGACAACAACATATTACCATCATTATGCATAAAAACAGACAAGCATTTCATTTATGAAACAAAACATAATGCCAATAGTGACTGGACTACTAAAATGATGCCACTCATCTAATAAACAAATCCATTACCCTGTGTTCTCACACTTGAGGTGCAAAACATTGCAATCATATCGCTAAATCACAATCTTTTTAATTATGTTCTGAAATTTAAAAAACATCTTTCGCTAATTAATTTTCTTCTTGCCCATTTGTTTGCCCAACTGACACGTTTAAAAGCACCGTCCAAGCCTTCTGTCTCGTATGAGCTTGTTCTCCAGTTTTAAGTTATCCCATGAGATTTTCTTTACTGGTCACGGTTGAACTCCCACAGGGCCCTGTCCAAATGTCACCCTTCAGCCACTGTAATTGGTGAGGGGGAGTGTGTGGTGGAGGCGGAGGAGGTGCTTACCCTCAGCAGGCGTGGAGATTAAAGGACCTGGTTCCTCTGGAAACGAGCAGGCAGCCAATCGGAAGACAGCCAGGAGAACTGGGAGGAAGGTGTGGGTTGTCATGATGGCGGTGGACAGGACTGTTTGGGACAAGAATGGAAGATAGAAATGTTAGTGAAATATACTTCCAAACACGAATGCTGCATATATAAACACACTCTGCAGGACAAGTGTATGGCGTTGGAAGTCCATGTCTAGCCATAGAGTCCTGGAATTCTTAACTTCATTTAGCAAAATAAGGAAATTTATAGTTTCATCTGTTAGGTATAGCTCATTTATAGAAGCATTCCGGAAACTTTTGTTCAGTTGCACAACTGGAATCTGAAATGACAGTATAGTGTAGATGGAATGCCAATCAGTTGTACGGCAGTATACACACTCATCTGCACACTCATTCACACTTCCCAAGCATGTTTAAGGTATTCTTAAGAAACCAGAAATTTTACAGACAAACATAGGGGGAACACATAGAACAGTAATCCAAAAAGCAACCTGAGCTCAAGATCAACTTTCACTATAAAAAAAAACTATCGAAAAATAATAGCTAACTATGAGGATTTTCAATGGCCGGTCCAAACAGGAATTAACTGAAGCTAGGATTTTAGATGATGTTCCACGAACTTGATAACAGGACAATTTGAACACCCTGATGAAAAATCACTAGAACCATTAAAGATTTCTGTTGGTTACTAATGGCTTTCTGATAGTCTGTTATAGTTCCTAAAGGCTTATCTGATGTTATTTTGATGGTAATAATCGCTCCGTGAAAGAGGGCTCGACGGATTTCAAGATGTTTAATAGCACCCAGAAAATCCCTTATAGAACCCCCTACAGGAATCTGATGTCCATTCAGCCAACTGTTATTAAAGTACATTAATTGATGGATACTATCATAAATCATAGTGAGGGATCTTGAATCTGACGCACAACATACTGGACTCAATTGAAACACAGAGAGTGTAAATTAAACATGTATCCTTCCTTCTCATTTTCTGCCATAACTCCAGTGTTGAGAAACTGTTTACTCTTCTAGGAGAAAAGAATCAGGACCATGGGCGAAATGTGTAAGTACATCCCATCTATTAAAGGCTTATATCTAAAAACATTAATGTACTTACTTCAATTGAAACGAATAAAATGCCTGCCAATGAAACCTTGATAAGACTAATAGCGTAAAAGACTACCCGACTAAATTCTACTATACAGTAAATGTCTACAAATGAGCTGATTAATTAGAGTTATATTGTCTAAAACAAGTAGAATGTCTAAACAAAGTTTAGGGCAAGCATGGTCTAAATTTCTGTTCTTGTGAATAGTTAAGCAAGTAAAAGATGACCAAATTTCCATTTTTATTTTTAAAATAGCAAAAAAAAAAAAAAAGCTAAAGTTTAGGCACCCTGGATGGTCACCCCCCCTTCGGCAAGAAGCACAGCTTGTAAACAGTTTTTTATAGCCTGCTAAGAGTCTTTCAAATCTTGTGTGAGGGATTATTTTTTTGTCCATTCTTCCTTGCAAAAGGCTTAGTTCTGTGAGACGCCTGAGCTGTCTTGCATGCCCTGCTCTTCTGATGTGTATCCACAGATTTTCAATGATGTTAAGTTAGTGGACTGGGAGGGTCATGTAAAAACTTCAGCTTGAACCTCTTACGGTAGTCAGTTTTGTATTTTGAGGTGTGTTTATGATCATTATCCTGTTGTAGACTCACCTTCAGCTTTTTTACAGAAAGTGCAATGTTGGTTCCCAGAATTTAATTTGCTGGCAGTTAATTAAATCTATTAGTCCATATACCAGTGAAATGTTCCCCGTGTCACTGGCTGCAACAAAATGAAAAAAAATTCCCATCAGGCATTGCATCTCGCTGGAGTGTAAAAAAATGGAACTCGAAAAAGGATTTATATTATTATTATTATTATTATTATTATTATAATTATTATTAGTATTATTATCAAGGATGACATCATATTAACATGACACAATAATTTTTATTTTAGTTTAATCAAGAAATCCATAATATTATATAGGATAGTAATATATAAAAAAATAAACAAATCTCTGTACATCTTTAATCAAATATTATTATTATTATTATTATAAAGCTAAATAAAGTTATACACATTACAACAGCATATGTTTTTTAATGGTATCAGTTTTGTTTCAATAAATAGTCAATATTTAATGTCCGTAGAGTGAAATATCCACAGCAGCAGCGACAGGTACCCGAGATGCTTATGTTACCATGGTAACGCACGGAGGAAGTGGTTACTACACAGGGTGTCCCAAATGGTGGTGTTTTGTCAAGGAAATTTCCCTTCATCAACATTCCCTGCTTCACTTTGTGGAACGCAGCTCCAGTGTATGATTGATTCATCCTCATGCTTAACAGTCAGAGAGGCGTTCTTTTCATGACCATCTGTGCCCTTTTATCTTCCAAACATACCCTTGCTCGTTGCTGTGAAAATATTCTGCTTTGACTTCATCAGTCCACAGGACTTGTTTCCAAAGTGCATCGGCTTTGTTCACATGTTCATCTGCAAAGTACAGGAAAGGTTTACTTTCTATGACCCTTCATCGAGGTCATATTTGTGCAGATGTTGCTGCACAGTAGAACACTGCACCACCACTTCAGAGTCTGCTAAAAACTTCCTTAAAGTTTTTGCAGTAAAACAAGCCGATCTCTCCGAGAGATTTCATGAACTTCCAGACCTCAGCTTGACCTTCACCGCTCCTGTTAGCTGCCATTTCTTAATTACATTAAAAACTGAGAAAACAGCTAACATGTCCTTGAAATGCCATCATCTTAAAGTCTTCTCCTGGTTAGTGGGAATCAATGATTTACATTTTTAGAGAGTAAGTCATCTGCTTGGAAGATCCCATGGGTGCTGATTGTTGGGACAACGTTTGAGGAGTCAGAGTACTTAGAAAACACTGATTTGCATCACCTGGCCTTTCCTAGTGATGACTGTGAACAAGACATAACCCTAATGAGCTAATTAACGTCTAAGACCTTGGTAAACATTGTCTGAGAGTTGAAATCTCTTGGGGTACTCAAACTTTTGCCTGGATCTCCTTTCCATTTGTAGACTTTAAATATTTCAATTTATGCCTTCTCATAAGAGAACTTATCATGGTACTGTATAGGTAGCAGGCGGCACAGTGGTTAGTAGTGGTTAGCACTGTCGCCTTGCACCTTCAGATTCTCGACCAGTCTCAATTCCCGTCTCTCTGTGCATGGGGTTTTCATGTTCTCCCCATGCTTTATGGGTTTCCTCCGGGTACTCTGGTTTCCTCCCAGTCCAAAGACCTGCAGATTAAGCTAATTGGTATTCCCAAATTGCCTGTAGTGTGTGTGTGTGTGTGTGTGTGTGTGTGTCCTGCGATGGATTGGCACCTTGTCCAGGGTGTACCCTGCCTCGTGCCCTAAGTCTCCTGGGATAGGCTCCAGGCGACCCTGAATACAGGATAAACTGGTATAGACGATGAGTGAGTGAGTGGAGTGGGTATAGGTACCATTGTAGTCTGATGGTACTTGTACCATGGTATTTTTGAGAGTTTCATAGTACTTAACAAACACTGGCCCTGCAATAGTTATCTCTGCAGTGCCAATTTACCTGTTATGGTACCTTACAAAGGTTAATACATAATATTTTCGTGAATACCATGGTACTTATGGGATTTATAATACAGTATGTCTGTACTTTACATACTGTGCCATATTAAATACTGTATGTTAGTACATGCTATTGGTAAAGTATGGCACCATAATAACCCATATTACATACCTGCTTAACTTTGGTTAATTGATACTTTGGTTATTTGATACCCAATAAGTACCATGGTATTCACCAAATTACTATGGTACATACAGTAATACTACCATGATACTTACTTAAGTACCACAGTACCTACTATGGTATTCACCAAAGTATTGTGATACATACCATAATACTAACAGCTTTGAATGCCTAGCTTTGACAGGTTTCCATTGTTGGGCCCTTAAGCAGTACCTTTAACCCTGTTGTGCCGTACTGTATAATGTCTGACACTGCGCTCTGACTCCAGCCTATTAACAAAGCTGGGATGTGCAAAGACTAAAGAATTTTGCTGTGCAGTAATGTAAATGTAATGAATAAAGGCCAAACTCAACTATGATGCCTAGCATGGTAGTGTTTAATGTACGATGGTAATACTATGGTGTATTACTGTATGGTATGCACTATAGTTTACAATAGTAATATTTATGCTTTTTAAGTTCATTTGAGCTTCTACTACTTACCTACTTACAGTAGTACTGTAGAAATGTTGACCTAAACTTTGCATGCCACTGTATATTAGGCTAAGTATTTTTGTTAATATTCACAATTATTTATTATTAAATAATTATTTCGTAATACTGTAACTACAGTAAATATGACCATACCCGTACTGCATGCTTAGTCTTAATTAAGCAAGACAAAGAGAGAGAACTTAGAGTTTATAGAAAAAGATCCTTCTGTCTTATTAGCCTTTGTACTTTTTCTAAAGCAAAACAATAAAAATGCTGCAATTGAAACAAATTATGTCTTTGGTGTTTGAGCCAACCTCTGAAAAGCAGCTGCACTACTGTGTGTGTGTGTGTTTTGTGTGTGTGTGTGTGTGTGTGCGTGCACATGTGTGTAACCATAAAACCGCTAGACAACAGCTTTTATCTCAGGCAATCACTTTTCCCAAAATGCTTCCAGATTGAAGGTGTGAAGTCCGCCTTCTTCAAAGACAACCCATAATTAAGAATCGGAAGACCACACACAGACACAGACACACACACACACACACACACAAACCAGTAATTACGCACAATTTCCTATTTGACTGAAAGAAGAATGTCGTCTCTGAGTGACCAGTTCAAAAGGCCAAAAAAACAAGGGACGCCACCATCTGCTCATCGCTGATTTTCCTTTTGTATTTTTTTTTAGCTCCTTTCTTTTCCCTCCTTGTCATTCACCACAAATTCCTCTGCACATTGTTTAATTGCCTGATGATTTATGGCAGTTTGTCAAAGCTCCTTTTTTTCCAGCACATTACCCACGCGCACAAACAGCAAACAGCAGTTTGGAACGCAGACGCACAGCTAACACGACGACATAACAAAAGGCTTCAATCTACACCCAGCATCCCTGCTGCTGTATACCAAATCTCCAAGGCTCCAAACACAAAGCTGACACAATTGATTATTTTTAATCAGCTGGACTGAATGAGGGGAAAGAAAAGAACAGATTACAGAGATTTGGAATTCACAGACCCAAAGGGATAAATACTGTAGCATGGATTTTCCGTTTCCTCCCTGGTTCCTAGGTGTCTGTTGATCGATTATCTAGTAATGAACAAAGAATTTAGGATGGGTTTGGATTCTGTACAATGTCTTCTACAGAGTCGTGTCTTCTGTTTGGATTCTGCTGTGTATACATGTACATACACTTGCTCCAATTCACATTAAGTAACAGCTTCACCCTGAGTAAGGTCCCAAGAAATTCCCGGATATCTCCTAGGAATACAGGAACGCACGCTAGATGGGATGCCTTATTAGTATACACATTCATACACTCATTGGATTGATTTATCTTAGCTGCTCACCCCAGTTCCAGGGCAATGGAAGGAAAATGGAAGGAAACTTGGAGGAAACCTGTACAACACTGGCAACACTCCATCCACTGTATTTACTCACTCACTGTCTATACCGCTTTATCCTGTATGCTGGATCCTATCCCAGGAGTCTTAGAGCACGAGGCGGGGTACAACCTGGACAGGGCGCCAATCCATCACAGGGTACACACACATACAATACACACACACTCATTCACACATTACGGGCCAATTTGGGAACGTAGCCAAATCTTGGACTATATGAGGAAACCAGAGCACCCGGGAGGAAACCCACCAAGCAGGGGGAGAATATGCACACTCCATGCACAGAAACAACTTCTTCTTCTTTGTCTTTTGGCTGTTCCCTTTAAGGGGTCGCCACAGCGAATCATCTGCCTCCACCTAACCCTATCCTCTGCTTCCTCTTCTCTCACTCCAACTAATTTCATGTCCTCTCTCACTGCATCCATAAATCTCCTCTTTGGTCTTCCGTTAGACCTCCTGCCTGGCAGTTCCAACCTCAGCATCCTTCTACCGATATGCTCACAATCTCTCCTCTGAACATGTCCAAAGCACCTGAATCTGGCCTCTCTAACTTTATCTCCAAAACATCTAACATGGGTTGTCCCTCTGATGAACTCATTCTTGATCCTATCCATCCTTGTCACTCCGAAAGAGAACCTCAACATCTTGCACACAAACCCGAGGCAGAAATCAAACCCGGATTTAGCGACAGTGCTAACCACTAAGCCACTGTTACGCCCAAATTGTATTTGCAATATGCTATATACTGCATGCTGTATTTTATTTCCATTGATTAAATGGGTGCAACCTCATACAAGTTTGTCTTGACACAAATAGCATATGGCTAGCTTATTTGATTTTACTAATCCCATATTGGAAACGAATGCCTCTCTTCATGCTCCTCTCCACCCCCACGCCCATGATGCCAACTGTGTCTCCTCTAGCGCACACTCCACCTGATCTATTAAAAGTATTTTTTTTTATTTTTTTTGTAGTACGGTCTGTGCTGTTGAAAATGTTGACCTATTCTTAGCAAACATGACTAATGGCTTTAATGTTAGTGTAATGAACCAGTAATAGCAAATATCCAGTGCTATAGGGGTAAAAGCAGGTAGGCTAATAAACCTGGACATTTTTAGCCGAATGCTGTGGTACAGTAGCTGACGTTGCTAAAGTGTTGCGGTAGAATTAAAACCAGCATTTAAGCTGATGAGCTGGTGGTAAAATGTGATATGACTTGTAAAGTTTGCTGTCATCAGTATAATCAAATGTTACTCTAAGTCCTGTTTGTTAGTGATTAAATAGCTTTATTGTGTAACCGATGCTATTTTCAGCCTGATGCTAGACACTTATACTTTAATGTGTGTGTGTGCTTTTATCTGTTTGGATTTCAAACGTGAGAAAACAGCACAACACCTCTGCAACCTAAAGTACACAAAGTAATAAATAAGTCTGCAGCACAATGGACCTGCTGGTTTAAAATCTGTTAGCCTTATGAGAAGACAGATATTTATGGACTGTAATAATTCCACTCATTATGATTTGCTGGTGGAGATGATTATCGGTATTGAGGACACACACACACACACACACACACACACACACACACACACATATATATATATATATGTTTTTACAGAGTGCTAATCTCTGTCAAATGCACTGCATGTACCTCAGCGGTTTCATACTGCTTATGTTAGTCCTCGGCAGCGCAACTCGATATGAGATAGCCTTCTGTTTTTTTATAGCAGCCAATGCAATTATGAGTGTTCCGTAGAGATAAAACTCAGAATAATGTAATTAAGACATCCCTTCGGGGGTGGTCGAGCGAGCAGGAAAGTGAGACACGACAGCGAGAATTTGAGACCGGGAGATCACCTGATGCATTCAGTAACGAGTACCTAAATTAATAGCAACCCTATGAGGCTTATGCTTCATAATTTACTTACAGTTTTATAAGGCACAGAGGGGAGAATATGAGATTCACATCTCTCTCATATGATGAGTGTGTAATTGCAGAGGAAAAGCGGTCAGTCAGAATTCCGGAAAGATATGAAAACTGCAACAAAAAAACAAAAAAAATGTTTTTTAGATTATTACCCTGGATAATCTGTCAGCATATGGATGTTTGAAAGAGACAGGCTGTGAGAAAGAAGTTGTAGAGAAAGAGAAAGACAGACAGAAGGTCTACAGACATAAAACAAAGGAAACAGAAGACACACCAAGCTCACAGACACCAATAAATCTGTTACAGAAGGCACAAGTTGCCTGGAACCTTCCTCTTTTTCGCTTTCTTTCTTATACCTTCTTTACCTTCCCCTCCCTCCATCAATCTTGCTGCCACAAATTTACTGCTCTGTCACCTCCTTAGCACAGAGGGTCAGTCACAGTGATCAAAGGTCATGTTTTTCCCCCACTAATAGGCTATGCTTTAGAAATGGGACCATTTGGAACTCTAAACAACAAAATACACATCTTAGATTAGTTAATGAAGTCTAATTAGTCCTTAATTGTTCCTTAATGTGCCATGGTGGACACGAACAAGTTTTTATTTTTTTCCTATAAGCAGCGCTTAACCTTTGACCTGTTGAATTAGCTTTAAACCCAGAGAATACAAATATCCAAAACAGACACCTGCTTAGAGACCACAGTAAGGACAATCACAGAAATGCCCCTGGGTCGAAGCCTTTCTGTCCTCTCTAAATCAAAAAACTTATTCCCCTATGGCTGTCTGAATGACAGTAATAAGAACTGCAGCAGGAAGCCAAAACGCCACCACATTCTTAGTTTTGAGAGTAAAAGAGACCTGAATGCAGTACTAACACCCAGTCAGGGCTCCAGCAGGAATGGACATTGTGGATAGGGAATGTCATTTGTAATTTGTATTCAGTGGTCCCAAATTTGGTGTGGTGACATGTAAACTGATTATTGAGCCGACAGTTACACTAGAGTTGCTGTTTGGCTAGACATTCTTTGCAGAACCACTGTTCAGCCCAAGTTGACTTAGGCACACTTAGTGAGGACTTCATACTAAACTTCCGGCCATTAGTATTCATGCTTGGGCTTAGCTATGGACTGCACAAAATGTTAAATTTTTCACACATTGGACAGAGGTAACAGGACCATATTCACAGACATTGAATTAAATTATTTAAAAATGAATTAAAGAGGGGCGGCACAGTGGCATAGTGGTCAGCACTGTGGTCGAGGGTCGAGGGTTCGATTCTCATTTTATCTGTGTGCGAGGAGTTTCCATTTTTTCTTTATGCTTGGTAGGTTTCCTCCACATACTCTGGTTTCCTCCCACAGTTCAAAGACATGCAGATTAGGCTAATTTACGTTCCCTAATTAACTGTAGTGTGTGTATGCATGTGTGCTCTGCGATGGATTTGCACCCTGTCCAGGGTGTACCCGCCTCGTGCCCAAAGTCTCCTGATATACAGTAGGTTTCAGGCCCCCCGTGACCCTGTACAGAATAAGCTGTATAGAAAATGAGTGAATGAATGAATGAATGAATGAATGAAAGGGAGAAAAAGCAATTCTATTCACTTTATTTGCTTTTGTCAAATTCAGCAGAAATCTGCTCATCATCTGCTAGCTGTCTATTCTTTGTGTAGGCTAAAAACAATCCAGTGTTCATACACATGTACATGGTAATTAAACAACACAACACTATTCTAGTCAATCAGCAACAGGTGGAACAAAAGAGGTGATCAGGGAAAGGAAAAGTGGAAGAGAGAGGAGTGTTAAATCTGTCACATGCTGCACATTACCAAGCATATGCACAATGCCAAGAAGAAGAGACATGTTTCATTGGTGGAAGGACCTCCAACGGCATTGAAACGAATGACAACTGATGCAGACGGTGCTTGTGTTTCTGCTTCAGAGATGAGTAACATCAGTTTCATACAACCAACAGGTGACTGTTATTTTGTCTTGTTGGGTAATTCCAAATCTTTAGCTAATAAGAAAGTACCGGACATTTGTGTGTCCAGTAACGACATTCAGCTTGCTTTCTATCTGCAAGGATTCGCTGTGGTTGTGATGTTAGTTATAGCAGCAGGAGAGTTTTTGGTATCACTGCCTGAAGATGGTATGTTAGCTCTGGAAAACCATCTTGTCCCCGCACTTTAGCTTTGCAGCAGCAACTGTAGTGATACCACTCGGCTAACTCACAACCTAGCTACTTGCTGTGAGCATTTGTCCTTACAATTTTTTTATAGGCAGTTTTATAGGCAAGAAAATGTAAAAACACAAGTTTGCTAGCATATTTATATTACTTGAATTGATATATAATTTGAAATGCTATGCTAAGCAGCATTACCTTCCTTGTTTGCGAAGCTACAAACCTTTTTACTCACCGTTGTTTAATAAAAACAATCTAAACAACTAACTCCTGCTGGTTTTTACTTTATTAAGGTTGGAAGACTAGTTTTATGTGCTTGCATGTAAAATGAAAAATAGTATGATGTATATTACAGTAATATGATATTAATAATATTATCATATACAGCATATCAATATATATCATATAGCAATACAGTTTGCATTTGCATAACTTTATACAAGTTTTTCTTTTCCTGTAGTTGTATAAATTGTTTTTGGTCATGCTTTCCTGGGAAGGTCTTAATGAGAGCCAATTTCATCATGGTGCTTGATGGGTTTTGCAAATGCACTTGACATTACTGTTCTTGCAAGAACTATTTTAGAACAGCTGACCTTTGTTTTTTTAAATAACAAATGACCGTTGTTGTTGTAACTTATTTACCTGGTGCCATATGTGTTATTTCATAGTTTTGCAAAACCCCAGGATTGTTCTAGATACATACTGTACTTAAGTATGTACGTACAGTATGTATGTATGTATGTTCTGTATATATGTACAGTATGTGTGTGTGTGTGTGTGTATATGTGTGTATGTATGTATGTATGTACAGTATGTGTGTTTGTTAAGCCATACAGTGACCTAGGAATCATTCAAGCATTAAAAGAACATCTAGTCTAAGGCATGAATCAGTGGGAAACAGGTGCAGATGATGACAGATGACGAAGGTGATTAGTATACTGGTGATGCTGAATGCTGAGTGGTTGGAACAGACAAAAGGGGAAATGAGGTCGCTGCTGAGGGTGTCACATAAACATATAATTATAAAATTGGTTTGTTTATGATCTTAGCAGTAAAACATTAAATATAAAGAAATGAGCTTCAGCTCAAGACATTCGCACAGTACTGTCCGTGTGTGTGTGTGTGTGTGTATCCATGAATTTATCTTTCTCTATATCACTTACTTTGCCCTTAACTTAGACTGCACTGTAAGCATAGCAAATTAGTGCTGATGCAGCTTATCCTTCAAACAAGAGTATGCGCTCTTTATAAGCCGGCTCATCAAATTAACCGGAATGATATCATTTAATAGATCTAAGAAGCAAATTAAAAGTATGATGCAAACTAAAAGTACGGTCCAAATTAAAAATCTGAAGTTTTTCTGACCTTGATTTTGTAGCGTACATCAATGCTGTGCACACCATATTGATATTTAGATTTGTTTCTCAATGCTTGCAGCATACTCATTCATCCATCATCTATTGCCATACTAGCCTTTTTTTCCCCTTTTTGAATAATCACCTGATTTAGATTTTATGCTACACGGTCCCACAAAGTGCTATTTTCTCCTTCAGGCTGCATTGTCCATTCTTTGATTGTTTGAAGATGGCGGTCTAGGCACTACTGAAAAGCTCTCCTCAAGATATGTCTGGCTATCTCAGTGGCATGAACTATACACACGATTGTAATAGTCCGAATGGGGAGCACAGTAAAAAATCTGCTCAAGGAGCTACATAATCTGCCTTTCAAAATGCATAACTTTCCCTGTGTGAATGTTGACATATTGTTTGAACCTAAGTCACTGACACTGAATACTGCCCTTTGTAATACCGCATACAACAAATGCACAAAATACACAAAGTTCACTTAACAGAGGGACAAACTGAATCTGAATCTTAAATCAACAAACCACACCACCTGGGTCAGAAAGACATGAATGGCAACATTCATGAAAGACTAACCAGAACCCAACAGGAGTTCTGACACCCCGTTGGTCAACACACATGCAGGCTGCCCAGGCCAAGAGTCCTTAGTGTGTTCCTCACCTTCTCCATCCAAAGTGTTCCCTTCTGAAATCTTCTCCCGGTCTGAGCGGTCTGATAACAATGTCTTGTAAATCTGTCTCTCACTGATGTTTTTCTTTCTCTCGTTCCATTGTGTTATAAGGTGAGATTTAGTGCTGTGGGAAGAGACACACCTCTGACTATGAAAAGGGGATTCAGAGGGGGTGGAGGGGCATTAGAGAAGAGGAGGAGATGGGAGAAGGAGAAAGAGGGAGAGAAAAGAGGGGGTAGTAAGGAGGAGGAGGAAAAGGAGAGATAACCATGAATATGGCTGAGTTCGGGGAGAAGAAGGGGGAGGATGGAAAGGTAATAATGAACACGTGTATTGCTTTTTTTAATGAAAGAATACAGAATAGACAGAGATATAGGAATGACACATAAAGAAGGAAATGAAGAATTCCAGAGCAACTTGCAATTTCCACATATGTATATCTACCCCATTCCCATCATGTTCATCCCTCCTCTTTCTATATCTTTTCCAAGTAAGCTGGATGTAAGTGCTATGTAGATGCGAGAAGTATGGCTCTCTAATGAGCACAACGACAGGTGTGTATCACACACCCACAATCTGAAAGAGCATTCACACAGGAACAAAGCTGGCTGGGTGTCCATATTCAACACTGCCAGGTGACACAACGCTCTGTGTGTGCAAATGAGGAAATATCAAGCAGAGAAATGAATGCCAAATACGCTCACACACACACACACACACTCACACACACACACACACATACACACAATAATGTGTTATTGAAGAGAGGTAAAATTCAAGACGGCCCACTCATCATATGACTGGTCATAAATCGATGGATGGATGAACAGATGGATGGATGGATGGATGGATGGATAAACAGATGAATGGATAAACAGATGGATGGATGGATGGATGGATGGATGGATGGATGGCTTGCTAGATGATTTTATAGATTGATGAATGAAGGGGTCAATAGATTAATGGATGAATAGATGGTTTGCTGGAAGATCTTCTAGTCTGATGAATGGATGTTTGGATGGATTGATGGATGGATTGATAAATGGTTTCCTGGAAGATTTGTTTGACTGATGGATGGATAGATGGATCAATATATTAAAGGATGAATGGATAAATGGTTTGTTGGAAGTTTTTTTAGACTGATGGATGGATGGATGGATGGATGGATCAAAAGATTAATGGATCGATGGATGGCTTGATGGATGATTCAATAGATCAATGGATAGATGAATAAATGGATTAACAGTTTAAAGATAGATAGATTAATAAGTGGATGGATGGATGAAGAACAGATTACTACAAACCGGATTCCAAAAAAGTTGGGACACTAAACAAATTGTGAATAAAAACTGAATGCAATGATGTGGAGATG
>JAQMYJ010000018.1:13640130-13668776 GCA_030014305.1 Clarias laeviceps | reverse complement strand
ACCTCTGCCACAGACGAGAAGTTCATTTAGAGTTATCAGCCTGAAAAATGACCAATTAACAGCACCTCAGATTAGAGACATTATGAAGTCTTTACAGAGCAGAAGTAGCAGACACATCTTACAATTAACTGTTCAAAGGAGATTAATGCATTCTTGGACGCCTTCAGCATTCCTTCACAATGTAGAAAGAAATAAAAATCAGGAACCATCATGGAGTTAGAAAGTGACTCCAAACTATTGAATGGTAGTGTATATATACTTTATATAACAATATACAGTATAAAAATATAGCAAGAGTTTCAGCGACTGGATTTGGCTGAAGTAGTTACAGGAACGGATGCCACATTTTTGTTATATCACAAAGGAATACAATACAGACTGAAGTGTGAGAAACAGGAAGCATGTTTTGGAGAGCTAATAAATCACACATTCTTTTCCAAACAGATTTGCGGCTTTTGTGATACACTGAAGCAATCAAACCCAGATGTCACTGCAGAACCCACGATGTCACTCGCTTCTTATCAAGACCACTATGAAGATGTTCTCAAACATGGACCATGAGCCAGATCAGCAGCAATTCCCATGGAATCAACTGAAAAAGAAACAACCATTATCGTAGCAAACAAATAACTCCAACTGCTCCCTGTTTGCTCTCGCAAAGTCCACAAGGCTAATGGCTAAAGCTCAACAGGAAGAGCTCAGGAAAATATCGGCACGATAGAGACCACATGTTGACTAGTTCAGTACTGCGCACTAATTAGGCACCCTTTTCCTCTTCCTGTGTGGCTTACTAGAGTCTATTGATTGAATATTCTCATTAGGCAGCTTATTGACTAGACGGATAAGGTGAGCATTAGCTAGGTTTGCACCCACGGTTATTTGGTACCTAGTCTCCACAAAGTTTTTCTTACTTTGATCTACACAAAAGTATTCCACCCCCGCAAATCACACTGAGCAGCATATCACTAATTTAGAAAGAGAGAGAAAGAGAGAAAGAGAGAGAGAGGTTGAAAGTGAGACATAAAATCAAATTAGTGTTTCATTTTAAAGTCCTTTGAGGGATTTGTTCATATCCAAAGTAACAGCAGGAATGATTTTCATGCTTTTTGTAAGTGTCCTACATAGTCACTATCCCGCTATTCTGATTGGTCTCTTTTCATAACATATTGACAGCAACACAGTAGATACTTAAAGGTCACAAAATGGCTTTAGAACATTTTTTCTACACTGTAATAATTTCTCATTCGGTGCCCAATAAAAGCTACAAATATAGTTAGCTTTAGTTACTCCACAAGCCCTACCTAGTGACTCAATAAAAAACAGATCTGTTGCACCAATTTAATAGGCAAACGTGGCTCTTGAGTCGGCCCCAGAGCTTATCCTGGGAACACTGGGAAAAATACATCTCGAAGGAAACACCAGCTTATCACGAGGCAGCAGGATCACATACAGTACATACTCACGTACTCGTTCACAACTAAGGGCGATATATTCACAAACCCACCTCCTTGCAGGGTTTCAGGAGGTTGGAAGAAAACGGAGGAAACCCATGAGAGAACATTCAAAACTATGCCAAGATAGTAGCCTGCGGTCAGGATTGAACTGGAGACCCTGGAGCTATGAGGTGGCAACACTCACTTCGAGGCAATTTATTTGAAAATGAAGTTTAACATACTAGTTAAAATTTTATACACATCATGCACAACAGCAGAAGCTGAGTCAGAAGTGCAGAGGCTCCAAGCAGAACTTAAATCTTGATTGAACCTTTCAACCACGCACATTATGAATTTGTAATATGCAGTATAGGGATTACCAATTTATCTCTAGCTTTTCCCTTCACCCTCAAGGGCCTATAATGAGTGATCTTAATATGGTGCTGCCTGCTGTCAGTTACTGTATCTGTATATTTTCTGAGAATAACATTTTAACATGGTAAGCTATTTTAAAATGGGGGCATTGGTGGCTCAGTGGTACTGTAGGTTTCTCGCCTGCCATGCGGAAGGCATTCAGTTCCCACCAAGTAGCCAGCCCTGTAAAATGGGAGGGAATGGCATCCGGCGTAAAACCTGTGCCAAAGCTGTGTGCGGATCGGATTGGTCCACTGTGGCCAATCAATCAAAATGAGTATTCGTTTAAAATCTATTAATAAACAAGAAGCCTACAATCATGAAAAAGCAAGAAACTAGCCAAGCTCACTAACTGAGCGGCTATGGGTTAAACTTTTTACTGTCAGTTGGATTTATATTGGTAAATAAAAAGCCTCAGGACAAGCCAAGTATCAGATTAGGACTAATTTCTCCTTTAATGCAATCTCTATAAACATCTCTTTAAAATTCATATTGAAAAGAGCTAGCATTTTATCAGTATTAGGGCTGTGACATTAAACGAACAAACTTTGATAAGAGAGTACAGGTTTTCTACAAACTGTGAATTTTAAACACAACTGCTAAAAAACATTACAATTGTACTATGAAAGAGACTTGAGAGAAAACATAAAATGCGTTGATTTGAAATTGCTTGTCATTTTTGGAAGAAAATATTTCAGATAAACTGCTGTTACAGATGTGACATTTTCATGTTCATGGATGTGACATGTCTGAATCAGTCCTTTACAAACTATATGCTTGAATGCTGAATTTTAACATGAAACATTTGACTACTATATAATTATTAAATCAGCAATTATTACTGACATTTCTTTTTTTCTGATCCTTTCCTCTCTTTTTCTTTGTATTTTTCATTATTTGGTGTCTGTTTCTGCTTTGTGATGCTCAGCATTGGACTTGACTGTTTAATTTACAAGTAAAGTTTAGTCCATGTAAGCAGATTTAGTATATTAAGTGTATTAGTATGGTTCATAGGAACTCCATGACTTATGCTTACTATATTTATTTTTCCCCTTCTTCTAGTTAGTTTGACCTTTGCATCGAATTGTCCAGTGGTTGATACTCTATAGAAGGAGAGAGTCTCATATATTGTAGGTAGAAGCTGATAGTCATGATCTCATCCTCTCATGTTTAGAACATGAAATAAAAAAAAATATTTGATTGTCATTTCTTATTTAAGCATTTGGAAACATTTACATTTTATTATATTTGTAGCTGTAAAATTGACCAGACTGCAGGTAATTTTGCTCAATAGGCACTTCTAGTGTAACCTTAAACAAGCAATTCAATCAAGTGCTGAATGTGAAATTTATTTTTTATTAATTATTTTATAAAATATATTTTATTGAACACATGTTAAAGGGTTAAAGGAACGACTATGTAGATTACATATTGTATTTATATTCACTTTCATACCCCTTCATACACTATGCTACTATAGGATATTTGGAGGAAAGTATAAATGTTTGTATTTTTAGAGAATTACTTATTTTTTAATGTAGTGTAATTAATACATTTACATTAATGCCGGAGCAATCTTACTTATGTGTTACCTCGAAAAACATATCTTCTGAAATAGTTAGTTTATGGCTTTCTAGGTGCAATGGTGGCTCAATTGGTTAAGGCTGTGATTTACTGGGTTACTGATTGGAAGGTCAGGGGTTTGAGTCCCAACACTGCCAAGTTGCCACTGTTGAGCCCTTGAGCAAAGTCCTTAATCCTATCTGCTCCAGGGGTGCTATAACCTGGCTCACCCTGTGCTCTGACCCTTACTTTCTCCCTGGGATGTATGAAAAAATTATTTCACTGTGCTGTACATTAAATGTGACAAGTAATTGAATCGTTATTCATGTATTTATTTCTGATTTCTTTAATGCTGATTTTATGTAAATTAGACTAAAATTTTAGCATCCAGGACTTACAGAGGAAAATAGAAGTTTTCAGGTTGGTTGAACTCAATCAAAGTGATCTGCCTCGCTTCCATGACTGCAGCGGGAATGAAGTGAAGTGAAGAGACATGGAGTACAGTTAAGTGGAGTCAAAAACAAAAGATAAGAACTGGAATGAAGTAAGTGCATCTACAGTAAATGGTTTCTTTTTACCTGAAATATATTTTCTTTTTTCCTGACCGCAAACTGGGAACGGTCATATGATGGGAGCAAAGTCATTGTATAAATTCTGGATATAAATTTTAAATGTGTAAATTTATTCCTTATCACTAGCTCATTCAACCTTACCAGTAGCTAATTAAACCAACAACAAAAAATGGAAAGGTATTAAATATACCTTGACCAGTTGACCATCCCACAGAAAAGCTAATCTAAGACAAATAAAAAATAAAAATAAAAAAAACACGATAGAAAGGCACTAGAGCATTCGGTGTACCACAGCCCACCACACATGGGGCCCAGCAGGCAAAAAGCCCAAGGCTGCCAACCCAGACTCCAAACTCCCCAGTTCCCAATCTGATCAAGCACCCATGGGATGTACTGGACAAACATCCACAAAGGGCCCCACCCGCAGCCAAAATCCTGGTGCGAGACACCACAGCACACCCCCTGAAGCCCTGCAGAGCCACACCCAAGTGCCCAAAACAAAAGTGGGGAACAAAACCTAGTTGGTTTTAATTTTAATGGTATTAATGTTATAGCTGATCGCTGTATAATTCAAACTTCACCAAGATGAATTTCCTTCCCTAAGATTTCAAAATCCTGTGTGAAAAGATGCAAGAACCAATCTTAACTGCTACAGTAGACTATATGCTTGGGTTGTATTCTGCCTTACTTGGAAGTCACTTTGGATAAAAGCATTTTGCCTAATGTACGTAAAATGCTTTATTCTGTTTATCCAGACAGTCATTTCCCCCCTCACAACAGTTATAATCTACTACATGAAGGCAAATAGAAGTGGCTCATTGCCATTTTTACAGGCTGGAGTGGACCTGCTGAGCCAGATGGATCTCAGATGATCTCAGACGAGAAAAGGGTTACATCAGCTCGACGAGAGCAGTAGGGGATTTAAAGCCCAACAAAACAAAATTTTGAGATCTAGGGCACTCTGAGCAGAAAATACTGTTTTTCCATAGTCTCAGATACGAATCTGAAATCAGTCTTAAAAACAAAGCTTATCAGCAACTATGGCCGCTGCAAATGATTTATTACTAGCAGTGCTAAATGTGCAGCAAAGGATCAATTAAAAACGGAACAGCTTCTAGGGCATAGGGTAACAGCTCCCCTTTCATATCTGATCTGATCTGGCATCCAGACATGATGCAGCACAAAAAGAGAAACAGAAGATCGGATCAGTGTAAAGGTTTTGGCTGAGCATAAGTACATCTGTAACTGTGTTTGCTGAAGCTATAGTGTGCTAGTGGCTGCTAGCAGAATCCAGAGAATGTGATGTCCTAAGCTATTGAGCCCAGTGGTGGTTAAACACATTTACAAGACTGTTTTATGAGAAACATGGCTGACAGACAGTCCACTGTCACTGTTAAGAAAAGGCTATTACTCTGGTAATAGGCTAGCACTGGTGCCAATGGCCTTTTCAAGACAAGATGCGTGTTATGATCTTGCTGTTTTATCTGTATATACAGTAGTGTCTTGCAAAAGTATTGATTCCCCTTGAAAGCCATAAGAAGTCCCGTTTGCAGTTCCACATGACTTGTTGCAAACTTCACAAGGGACTTCTTACCTTCTTCTTCTTCTTTGTCTTTTGATTGTCCCCTTTCAGAGGTCGCCACGGCAAATCCATCTGCCTCCATCTAACCCTATCCTCTGCATCCTCTTCTCTCACCCCAACTAAATTCATGTCCTCTCTCACTGCATCCATAAATCTCCTCCTTGGTCTTCCTCTAGACCTCCTGCCTGGCAGTTCCAACCTCAGCATTCTTCTACCCATATATTCACAATCTCTCCTCTGAACATGTCCAAACCACCTCAATCTGGCCTCTCTGACGTTATCTCCAAAACATCTAACATGGGTTGTCCCTCTGATGCACTCATTCTTGATCCCATCCATCCTTGTCACTCCCAAAGAGAACCTCAACATCTTCATCTCTGCTACCTCCAACTCTGCCTACTGTCTTTTCTTCAGTTCCACTGTCTCTAAGCCGTAAAGCATCGCTGGTGTCACCAATGTCTTGTACACCTTTCCTTTCATTCTCGCTGATACGCTGATACTGCACACGCCTCTTCACCTCCTGTCCACACTCTACATTGCTCTGGTCACTGTTGACCTTAAGTACTTAAAGTCCTGCACCTTTTTTACCTCTGCTCCCTGTAACCTCACCTTCCACATGGGTCCTTCTCATTCACACACATGTATTCTGTCTTGCTGAGGCTAACCTTCATTCCTCTGCTTTCCAGACCATACAGCTTTCTTTAAACAATGGCTTTCTTATTTCCACTCTTCCATAAAGGACAGATTTGTGGAGTGCACGACTAACAGCTGTCCCGTGGACAGATTTTTCCCACCAAAGCTGTGGATCTCTGCAGTTCTTCCAGAGAGTTACCATGGACCCTTTGGCTACTTATCTTATTATTGCTTTTCTTGCAGGTCATGTCAGTTTAGGTGGATCCTTGGGCTTCATGATGCTGTTTGTTCACTATAGTTTTCTAACAAACCTTTGATGCCTTCACAGAACAGGTGAATTTATACTGAAATTCAATTACACGTAGGTGGACTCTATTTACTAATTAGTTTACTTCTGAAGGCAACTGGTTCCACTGGGTTTTAGAGTAAAGGGGGTTGAATACAAATGCATGCCATAGTTTTCAGATTTTTATTTATAACAAATTTGACAACCATTTATCATGTTCTTTTCACTTCACAATTATGTGACACTTTTGCTGGTTTATGTTGATCACATAAAATACCAATACAACACATTCACATTTGTGGTTGTAACGTGACAAAATGTGAAAAGGTTTCAGAGGTATGAATATTTTTGCAAACCACTGTAGCTAAAGACTGGTGAAATATCTTAATTCAAATTACCTTCATAACAAACAAACAAACAAAAAAAAATCTTCATCAACAAATTAGCTAAGTGTTATTGCACATGCAGCAGTGAACAGCAGCTAGAAGATATGTCTGTTCTCCACTGCTCCATGCACAAGAGCAATTAGTGAATGTGATGGTTTAGGTTCATTTTAGTTTATGTTTGAGCTTTGTGAGAGCCCCGTGTAGTGAAGTGAGAGTGCAGAACAGGAAGGTTGTCTGTCAAAACAATTCAAGAAAACTATAATTTGACACAAAAAAGTCATGCCCGTCAAACCTAGACAAGGTCAACGCAATAAGGTGGAGAAAGAGACTGAACAGAGAGAGAAAGAGGAAGCAGAGAAAACTCTAGCGAATGAAGAATGCAAAGGGCGAAGTGGAAAGAATGCTAGCTGAGCTGCAGCTTGCGTTTGTAAAAATGTGGTGATGACATACAGTACTTATTGAAAAGATGAGCCAAATGCATATGTCAATTCTAAATGTGTGAAAATGAGTCCCTGGCACAAGGTCTAAGAAGGAGAAAGGCATAACAAAGCATTGCAAAAGTATTCACCCTTCTTGAATTTGTTCACATTTTATAGATTGACAACCTGAAATAGAAACAGACTTATTTTGTAATTATGCTGCACTTTATGAATCGACACAAAATTATTGGTTTGTGAGGGGATTAGGGTTGGGAATGGGGTACTGCATTTAAATTTAAAAGGGTATGCATAGGGGTTGACCCTCATTATAAGAAGTCACATACACTGTATCTCGAAAAATTAGAATATTGTGAAAAAGTTCATTTAAAAACTGAAACTGTCATATGGACAGTATGGTGGCATATTGTCTAGCACTGTGGCCTCGCACCTCCAGGGTTAAGGGTTCGTTTTCCATTTTGGATCTGTATGCATGGAGTTTGCATCTTCTCCCCGTGCTTGGTGGGTTTCCTCTGGGTACTCCGGTTTCCTTCCACAGTCTGAAGACATGCAGGTTAGGCTAATTAGCATTTCCAAATTGCCTGTAGTGTGTGTGACCTATGATGGATTGGAACCCTGTCCAGGATGTACCCCGCCTCGTGCCTAAAATCTCCAGGGATAGGCTCAGTGCTGGGACAGTGCATCTTAGTTAATGTAATGACCCTGTACAGGATAAGGATAATGAAACTGTTAATGTAATAAATCTAGAACATATCAAAGTGAACACTTTTAAGCCTTTTTTATTTTTAATTTCGATGATTACAGCATCCAGGTCATCAAAATAAAAAGTGCAGTATCTCCATATAAAAAAGAGATACGGCATTTAAAAAAAAAATCTCTTATAGGTCTATATATCAGCGCGCGCATTCATCTGCCTTTTGATACTTCGCAAAGTGAAAAAGTTGGCATCGATTGGCATCGTCGACAATGCCGTCGACCCCTAAGGGTTAATTTGGATCCACATTACTAAAATTAACATGTCACATAATCTCAGTATAAATGTTTCTTGCTTCTTTTTTTTCCCCAGAGGTCTCTCAAATAAGGAAAACAAAAGTTCCAAAGTTGGGGAAAAATAGTACATAAGGGTTAAAAAATTTCGAAAAAGTATAAGGCACATGCTGAAGGTAGAAAGAAAGACGTGTAGTCTTCTAGCCTCTGCTCAGCGGTCTCATTAGGAATAAAAAAAAAAACAGAAGCTTCATGGAGAGACGAAAGCAATGGGACGACAGATAAGAAGAGCTGAGATTGACTTTCATTGTGGGTGATCATGTTTCGACAGTGGTATTTTTGTGTATACCACCTTAGCTTCTTAGGATGAGAGGACAGCGTGATGAGTTTATGCTTGTGTTTGTCTCTGTCAGGACTTTTTGTGCAAAAAAAAAAAAAGAAGAAGAAGAAGAAGAAAAGTTTCATTCAGGGCATTACTGTAAGGAAACATTTCTCACCTAACACCCTTAACACGGATACAATTGTCTGTGTCTGTATACACATGAAGCAGAACAGTGTGTCTGCACCAGGACTCTTCCTGCATGCACCCACTCTCACCCCTTGAGTAAACAAAATGTGTGGGGGAGAAAAAAAAAAACTCCAGATGTCGACTGTTCAATCTCTACAAACACCAAATCTGACAATCGATACCGTGAAAGGCGACATGTTTTGACAAGCCTTCAGTCTTCACAGGTTCGCTCTGGCTCTGTATGTTTGTGCGTGTGTTTGTGGAAGGCAGAGAGAGAAAGAGAGAGAAAGTGGATTTGAGTGCAATATTTCGGCTGTCAGATAGACATCATCTTCAGCCCCGCTATTTCGATGTCTACTGCATCATTACAGACGCCTTTTCGGTATGAAATTCATTTCGGCGAGTAAAGACGGAACATAAACGAGACTGGTTTTTTTCCCGGTTTTTTTATGCAATACATGTGTACATACACACCCTGACACAGACACACATATACAATGTCCTTTCGTAACTCCCTGTTGATCTTTCCTATCTATCTGTCATCAAAAAGCACCTGTGTGAACGTGATATTTAATTAATGAGCTTCAGGGACGCGGGCTGCGCTAATAATTAATGAAGGAAAGCTAATTACCGTCCTCTGAGCCGGTGGGAGGAAGAGAAGAGAACAGAAGCGTGGAGTCAAAACCGAGTCTAATCATGCATTCTCCTGCTTAAGGAGCTGAAATTCAATAATTCTGACGACCTTTGAGAAAAAACAAAAAACATTCAGCCATATTCCAGCACTGCGGAGTGGTTTGAGAGACTCATAATGTTGCACACTCCTCCCTACTCACTAGGTTGCTTGTTTACGGTGGCTTTTAAGATGTGCATATGGGAGATGACATGTCATCTGGGAGCGAAAAAGAGGAAAGATGCTGTCAGTCTGACGGAACGTACAGACGCAGAAGTTTTTTTCACCTGCAGTTGTTCACAAAAAAACTTCACTGCGAGTCCCAACGCATCACTAATTGATTAATATATTATTGATAAGATAGCACTCCCGGGAACACTTGAACATCGGCAGTGATATACCTCTGTGTGTGTGTTTAGTATATGTCTGTCAAGATGGGTACTTTTGTTGTGGTGTGATTGACGACTTGTTCCTCAGAGTACTGTAGATGTCTTACTTTGACAACTATAGACGACTGAATTTCTTAGGCTTATACAGTAAGGTTACCTCTAGGAAGTTGTCATTAGGGTTTACAGGTGAACTCCTAAGTACTAGCACCTACACTAATCAGTCACTATGTTCATGTGCAGAGAGCTCGACTAGGCAGTTTAATTGGACTTCTCACCTTGTCCCATCATACAAGCAAGGCAGGGGAATCGGTTTATTGACCTAAGTATGTCTGAGGCACATGTGTCCTCTTTCATCTTGTTAGTTTCCCACCTAATGCCCAAACTCCAGTCACTGGATGCATTGCTGGTCCCAAGCCCGGATAAAATAAAACTACGTATGTCTGAGGCATATATAGGCATGTGTTGGGAAGGGTATCCAGCATAAACCCTGTGCCGAGTTGTTGTGCGGATCAGTTGGTCTGCAGCCGAAAGACAAAACAAAACTAAGTGAACAATCAAGTGAGATAGTGACTGGAGCATGTCGAGCGGGGAAAATTTGGACAACTTTACAGGACTGTACATTTTGTACATGCTCTACTTTTTTATACAAATGAGATGTGCACTGTGCATGTCTTGTGCTTATACTGTTATCTGAAGGCAGAGAGCACAGACATTGTTTTGTTATTTTGACTTCTGGGTCAAGGCCCGGGACAGGAACTGTGGAGCATGCACTGGGCGCCTAGGCCGATTTCTGTGTCCAATTGGGCTATACGTGCTGGAGCAGTACAACTTGTAGGAGGTGCAGCTCAGTGATTAAGGCATTGGACTACAGTTCAGAAGGTGCCAGGTTCAAACCCCATTATCACCAAGTTGCTTGTTGTAGTAGAGTTCTTACTCTTCTAAAAAGGGTCCTTTTTGGAACTTTCCTTATAAAAGAAACACTCATTAGTAAGCTTCTACATAACCTTTAGTATTTCCCAAGAGGTACCTTCTTATAAATTTAGGCTGTAGTAGGTTCTTGCAAGCAAGGATGTTGCAAGAAAAAAATGCTGTTACCACTTCAAGCCAAATGCTCTTACCCCAAGTTGGAATAAAGGCAAATGATGCAGACCCAAACAATCAAGACAAGTAGATATTTCTACTTCCTGTCAGTCAGGTTGGTAGTTTATTTACTCCCATGGCTTTAAAGACAACTTTGACTTTTAGCTTTCAAATAGCTAGCTTGAGGTATTTTGAACCAATATCACTATTGACTCTAAAGTCAATAGTGATAAGTCTCATAAGCTCTTCTCCAAAATGAAGCTCAAGTATATACAGTATAAATAAACTAACTTCTAAAATTGTAACCTCAGTCAGACAACACTGAACCTCTGGGACTACCACTGCTTAGACCCAAAATCCCTAAAGAAATGTTTTCTGAAATTCTGTAGCTCTACTATTGCAAACATACACCGATCAGCCTTAACATTAACACTACATAACCAGCAACTGGGCTCATTTCTACCTGTGAGACCCAATGGCTAGCTTGTCTTGTCCGATGCTAATGCCAATGCAGCACTCACACACTCAATCACCGTCTATACTGCTTATTCCTGTATACAGGGTTACAGGGGCCTAGAGCCTATACGAGAAAACTTGGGGCACAAGGCACCCTGGACAGGGTTCCAATCTATCGCAGGGCACACACACATACACACACTCCCACTATGGGCAAGTTGGGAACACCAATAGGCTAATTTGCATGTCTTTGGAGGAAACCAGAGTACCTGGTGGAAACCCACCAAACTTGGAGAGAACATGCAAACTCCATGCAACAGAGGTGGGAATCAAACCGGGACCATGGAGGTGCAAGGTGACAGTGCTAACCACTAAGCCACTGTGCCACGCCAATGCAGCACAAATTGCCAAAAAAAAAGTTAATGCTGGCTACAATGGAAAGGCACCAGAACACCCAGTGCACCACAGCCCGCCACACACAGGTCCCGGCAGGCAAAGAGCGCAAGGCTAAAATTCACCCGGCTTTCAAACTCCCAAGATCCCAATCCGATTAAGCACCCCGAGTACCGTGTAACCCACCACACCCAAAGGATTCACTTTTGAATCCTTGAGCATGCCAACGTCATGTTGCCGGACACAACACCACATCCAACGAGGTCTTGTGGAGTCACGCCCCGAAGGGCCAAAGATGTCCAGCCATCACGAGGGGAGCCAACGCAATACTGGGCATTGCGTTGGAATGTTATAAGATCCTACAGGTGAGATTAATTTGTTGCACCACTGTGACATTTCTTTTTAACATTATTAAATATCTGGTCCAGAGATTATTTTTTCTTGCTTTGTGATTACTGCTGTAAGGAAGACAGTGGACATAACCTGATAACAAACTTTAAATCAAGTTTTCCCTTTGAGACTCAAATGAGATAAATGTGCAAGCGTGTGTCATGGTGAAACTCTTCCCCCTCAGGTCACAATGGAAGCCCAGAGACTGTTAGTTCCTCTATACGTCAAGCCTAATTTAATAAACCTAGAGAGAAAATGGGAAAAGAAAGGCAGAGAAGGGGGGAAGGAGTTGCAGAAGGATGGGATGCTTTGCTCAGTCTTGGCTCTCTCAAGCACACACACACACACACACACACACACAGTCCGTCTGTCATGGCCTAATGCTTGTTGATTTATGGATATGGCACAGACAGAGACTGCAGCATTGCTCTAATCCTCATAGCTCTGTTAGAATGGACTTACAGACTGGGCTGGCTATTGCTGAGGCTTATTGCAATACATCCAGCCAATAATCCAGCACCAACCAATCCAGGACGAATGCAGTCACACTCGTTGCCCCTAAATCATTTCAGTGACTAGCTCTTCACTGTCAGGTTCTGCAGCATGGTCTGTTGTACGTACTGTATAAAAAAGGACGAAAGAAACAAAAAGGTTTCACAATCTAAAATGACCAAAAATCCCCAAAGTTGAGCATTACATCAAACAGTTCCTGTAGGATTCATAGAACAAAAATCTAATCCATGAAATCGATCTCGAAATGGGAATAATAATAATAATAATAATAATAAGTTCTTTTTATAGCACTTATCACAAAGTCAAGGTCACCAATGACTGAGGCGAGTGAAAGTGCTGAGAAAAAAGAAAGCTTTTAGCCGAGGCTGGAGATGGAAGAGCAATCTCAGAGATATAGAGGTAATGAGTTCCAAAGTTTTAAGGCTGTTTTGACAATGGCTGCCCTTCCCTTAAATCTGACAATCTGAAGTCCAGAGCGAGAGGAAAATGGAATAGGATGTGGTGGGTTCTCTATTTGTAGAAATTGGGCAGGAAAATAAAAATGAGGCATTTAGGGTTTATTGTACAATTTCACATATATTTGAAGATTTCACTGAAGGGTTGCTGGACTTACAGTCCACGATAGAGTAAGGAGTGGGACAATACTGGAAAGCCTCAGAGTACAGGAATTCCTTTACCAGCTCAAGAAGAGTCAGGTGAGGTTTTGTGGGCACCTTACATGGATTCACCTTGTTCAGCTCCTGCTAGACCCCTATCAGGCATGACTCAATAAAGAGAGGCCTAAGGACTTACAAGTGAATGCATATCTTATAGTGGGCTTGGGAAATGGTTTTGAGGATTGCCCAGGAGAAACTGTTATCTGTATTTGACGATTGAAAATTTGACTTTTTCAGCATTTTCCATTCTAGAACAATCAGAAGGCCACTGCTGAGTAAAGAACTCTCAAGCTGGTTTACTCTTGGTTGGTGAAAGGGTAGTTTACACCCTCCCCCTTTAGTTATACTTGCCCATCCTCAAGATCATCATGCCTGCAGTGCTCTCCAGCTTCAGCTCTTGGCTTCAAGAATGCTAGGATTGTTCCCAACTCTAGCCTTAAGAACGTCATGATTCCTTTGCACACCAGCTTCAGGAACATCATGTTTGCTATGCATTTTAGCTGTGAGAACATCATGCTCTACCCACTGCCCAGATTTGAAAAAGGCATGATTTTTCCACACCCTAGCTTCAATTATATTGTTCTGACATTACTGCCAGGCTTTCGGATGAATCTTTGCCAGTCCCAAGCCCTAGCTGTGTTCCTGCCAAGCTCTTGCTGCAGGAACATAAAGGGGCCCCACCAGCTTCTAGCTCTAATCTCTTCCCTAGAGTTGGGGGCTTGGTGTATAGACTGTAATGGCACTTAACATGCCTATTATCACAGCCTCAACATTGTACTGTCAGCATTCTCCCCAGTATACACCTCTGGACTTTAGTTTGTTAAGGATGCTTATTTTGAAATACTCATGTGTTCCCAGCATTCTTTGTTTTAGTTTAGTTAAAATTTGTGTTTTGTTAATCTGTCCAAGTGCTACTTGTTCTGTTATCATTAACATCCTTTTTTTTTTTTTTAACATTTTTTTTTTCAAGTTCATAGTCACAAATTAAACCTGTTTTATGCTATTTTACCTAACATGAATAGTTTAACAAGATATTTAGTCTCCAGTTTATGTTTCCTGTGCTTTGGCTAAGCGCTAAAGCTACAGTAATTGGTTATGACCAAAACGTAGGAACGATTTAAGTTTGTGAACTGAGGTTCCACTGTATGGCCAAACATAGGCACTGCTTGTCAACAGGCAATGCAGGCAACTGCTTATTTAGAGAAAACCTATTTCATTATTTATAAGATAATGGTGATGAATGCTGGTTGGAAAAGCCCCCTGCAAATTTCTGCCTCGGGCACCAAATAGACCGTTGAATCGCATCTGTGGCCATAGCTTTACAGACACCTGACCATTACAACTATATGTGCTTTTTGAACATCCCATTCCAGATATAGTCCCTCTTCATTCGTATAATAACATCCATTCTTCTGGGAAGGATTTTAGGGAAGGAATTTTGCCTATTCAGCCTTAATAACATTAGTGAGGTCAGGCGCTGATGTTGGATGAGCAGGACTGGGGTGCAGTCACTGTTCCAGCTAATCCCAAAGGTTTTGCCTGGGATTAAAGTCAAGGATCTATTCTTGCCACTCAACTTTTTCCACTCCAATCTTGGTTAACCATTTCTTTATGGATTTTGTTTTCTGTTAGATGACATTTTTTTAAGAAACACTATCACATTAATATGCATTCATGTGAGTGGAGCTGAAACTGTTCCAAAAAGACTCGAAAGTGCTTATGCAGAACAAGCACTTTAATTAACCACTAATATCATATGCTTATGCTGACTTAACAAAAATCTTGTGGCTGGCAAAGTTAACCCAGTCTAAGCCTATTTTCACAATGAAAGTAAAGTAGACTCTGGCGTTAAGATTTGCATATTAGGATTAATTCGGCATTCAACAAGTTGAATGAGGAAAAAAACTATTATATACTAATCCAGTCTCCAGAACCTTTTTTCTTTTTTTTTTTTCTTTTTTATTTATGGAATCGTTTTTAACAGATACAAAGCATGCGTCACATTTGTGAAGTTTTCTACAACATCCAACATTTTCTCCCTAATGCAAGACTCCCAAAAGGCTGTGCAGGCTCCATACAGTATATAGAGAGATATAGCTATACATCCAGACAGCTTTTTCTTTTCTTTTCGTAGAGCGTATGGATTAGTGTATGAATTTGAGATAAACACGATTGTGTCTTATCTGACTTGTAGATTAAAACCAAGCTACACAGTAATGTCATTACAACAAGATTTCAATACATATATCTTATGAACTTGGCCTCTTTATGTTACAAAACACCAGGATAGAAATAGAATGCAAGACGTTTTGGCAACTAAAATCACCCTGAAGATGCAACAATGCGGGGACGTGAAGTAACACAACCACCCCAATTTTCCTATTATGCATTTATCCAGTCATACAAGCTCTTCTGAATTCCACCCTGAAGCTGCTGCGCCTCCTCGAGATGTGACTGCAGCACAGGAGAAGCTGGCTGGTAGTGTCAAGTGCAGCACTAGAAGATAAATGTACTGTACCCATGTTAGGAGATATACCACATTTTCAGTAGCACACGCTGTTCCTGTCTCTCTCACTGAAGTCATGCAGTTGAAATGGGTTTATAGTGAAAGATTGGGCATAGTGATATGGTCATGTTGTGTTGTCAAAATATGGTAAAAATTTCTGAACTGGTTCACTAAGGAGGCAGCCTAGCCTGAGGGTGTGTGTGCGTGCGTGTGTGTGTGTGTGTGTGTAGGTTCTGGGTGTCAGAGAGCAGGACTCCATATGTCTCTTTCTCACACTCTCACACTCTCACACACACACACACACAGTTTCTGGCCCTATAGAACACCACTCACTTGTCACTTGATTCTGGAAGCTTCTTCTATTCGTTACATTTCAGAACATTTCTTTGCTAAAGAGATCAAAGATACAAGATGAATCATGATTTAATTGAGGAAAAAACAAATAAATAAACAAATGAACTTTTTTTTATAGTACCAGCCTGTCCAGTTCAGTCTTAACTTTTTTGCAGTGCTGTATTTTCAACATTATTACTGTATGTTTAAAATCTTTTGTCATTTCGTTTTGTATGTATAGTCTTAGTCATTTATTGTCTCTCTTTAAATAACTGACACTTTTAACTAGGTTTTCACACACTCATTCACACCTAGGGACAATTTATAGTAGCCAAGCCACATATTGGGATGTTTTTGGGACGTGGGAGGAAACTGGAAACTCTGGACAATGGGAGAACCTGTGAAACTACATACAGACTACATACAAACTCTAGCGCAGGAGTGAACCTGGGACCCTGGAGATGTGACGTGCCAATGCTACCCACTGCACCACAGTGTCTCTTTTTATATAATTTATTGTTTTATTTTGTTCCATTTTCCAGCCATTAATAGTTTATTAGCAAGTTTACAAGCTCGTTAGCAAGTGACTTATAAACTTGTACACTTTCTTACTGTTACACATACATGTACATGTATACTAAAGATGGGGGGAAAATCAATTCAGTTATACATTTAGATTCTTTTGTGCTTCACGCCAAACAGAAGCTTCTGCGCTCGGTTCGGAATCGTTTACATTTGAGGCTAGTCAGCGGATCACCGGTCACAGGCTATCAAACTGAAAACCAGCCGATTCCGATTATTCGACCGATTCATCTCTTTTACAAATTTTAACAATATATATTATTTAAAATGTATTTGGAGTCAATATGGTGATTTGTGAATCAACGATAGTGTGGCAGTACATGTAAGTGTGTGCAACAGAAATGCATTTTTATGGCATTACATTATTAAGAATCTAGTGTGTTAAAATCCTCCGATCGGCCTTTTTCTCCAAACTAGCAAGGTTGCAAGCAAACAAGTATCAAACCCACTAGTTTGACCCTCATTCACTCTTACACAAGTCTCAAATCGCCCTGAGCGTTAAAAAAAACAATCACATGCACTAGAAGCCACACTTCTCCTCAACCCGCGCTCTGACTGTCAAGTAAAATTGAGACTTTGGAGCCATCCTACAGGTGACACACCCTAAACTGTTTCCACATTTTCATCCCATGTGGTAGGATTGAACTTTTTGCTAAGCTTGTTTTGAAATAATATCTTTAGCAGTAGACATATCAGAGATACGTGCTGCTTAGTAACACTCAGTCATCTTCTATACCGCTTTATCCTGTATTCAGGGTCGCGGGGGTCCTGGAGCCTATCCCAGGAGGCTTAGGGCACGAGGGCAGGGTGCCAATCCATCACAGGATCCACACACATACACTCTCTCACACGCTCATTCATTCACACACTATGGGTGATTTGGGAACACCAATTAGCCTAATCTTCATGTCCTTGGACTGTGGGAGGAAACCCACGATGCACGGGGAGAACATGCAAACTCCATGCACACAGAGATGGGAATCGAGCCTGGCCGGGAATTGAACCCGGACCCTGGAAGTACAAGGCGACAGTGCTAACCACTACACACACTACAATTTAATAAAAAATGAAATGTTGAATTCTTTTATTTGAAGTTAGTTTGTATTGTTTAAATTCCGCGCTTGGTTTTTAAGACAGAAAACTATTGTTATAAGGAATGGGCTACATTTAATTACTCATTTAATTAAACATTTTTAAGTGTTTATTGTCACAAGATTAGGAAAACATGTAATATTGATTCGGGATATTTAAAAAATCGCGATACTAATAGACTCACGATTTTAATCAAACTGGCACCAAGGGATCGTGATAATATCATATATTCCCATTTTGACCCTCACACTCTAAAAGAGCTTTGTCACATACTGTATTATTACTACATTGAAGCAATTTTCATAACTGCTATTATTATATGCAGGTTTATTTATGAGAACACATTTTCTAAAAAAAAAATAAAAAAAAATAAAAAAAATTATTGTGGAAAATTTAAATATCAATCACACTGATGAAAGATGTTGCTCCAGCTGTGAAATGAGATTCCGAGCAAAACTGCAGAGTGGCTCACATATTCATTTCCCACATTGCTATAATTCTTAATCCGGGTGATTTATATAGGTGAGTGTGACTACGACTGATAAATCACATCCAGCGAGAGGGAGGGGGCATCGAGTCTCGTAAAAATGATGGATCAATGTCATCGACTCCTTGTAGCCAATTAACGTCGAGCTTAATTGCTGAGGCTATCAGAGCCGTTCGCCTCTCTTTCTATCAGTCTATCAGTCTCTATATCTGTCACGCTCAAAGCACACACACACACTCACACACTCATGCACATGTCCATGCGCATGCTACATTTGATCAACTCTTCATCAACTAGTGTATGCAATCAGCACTAATTTAAGCAGTTGTGAGGATTATTAAAGGGCTAGAGTTCGCTTATGTGTTTGAGATTGAGCCAAATTCAGTAAATCCAGATGAGCAAAGCACACACGCACACGCACATAAACACACACACACACACACACACACACACACACACACACACACACAAAGAAAGGGTTATGAAAAAGACAGCTATAAAAATGTTCGATACGACCACACGGCTCTGCCTGCTGATTTTCCCCTTGTGCCTCTGTTGCCGTGGAAACAGTAAGCGATGTTCAGCAGAGCTGAGCGAGAGTGGAGGGGCAAAAGAGAGTGAGAGTCGAAAGACCAAGAAAGAGAGAAAGAGAGAGAGGAAAGGAAGGAAGGAAGGAAGGAAAGAAAGAAAGAAAGAAAGGGAAAAAGAAAAAGAGATGACAGAAAGCAAGAAAGACATCAAAATAGAGCAAAGCAGCAGTGATACAGGGGGGTGAAGAAAAAAGGAGAGCGAGGGTTGTTGGAAAGCAAAGCAAAGGAATAAACAGAAAGAGGACGGAAGGAAAAGAAAAAAAAGGCTCCCTGCTAGTCTTATATTTTTCACCTGAAAGCAAGTGATCAAATATTTGACTTCTCCTTGGATGCTGAGGTCAGAAAGAATACCGCGCTATTACACCTTTAACACAACCTGGCCATTACTTTCACTAGTTTTTTTTTCCCTCTCTGTCAAACATGAACACACACACACAGAAAGAGAGAGAGAGAGAGAGAGAGAGAGAGAAAGCTTTGTGAGGCCTGCAGATAGCAGCCCGCCAACAATAAACAAGGCAAGTCACAGTTCCACATTAATTATATTTCTTTCTGACGGAGATATCGACTTGCCGAGTTCCTCCTTCCAGCCCGTACATTCCCAATGCCTGTCCAAACGCTGCCAACCATCAGTCATTAAGTCGGAACAAGCCCCCCGAGACACAAGGCAGAAATGCGGGGCATCGACGCCAATTACTTCATTATCCACGGTCAAAGAGAACCATTTTAAACGCGGGTAATAAGCGTATTAATAAATACAATGAATGTGTGTACTCACTTATAATTGCTCTTAAAATCAGTTAGGTCACAGCCCTTACCATACTTCACCTGGCAGTTTGTAATTTAATGCTAAATAACAGGTCCTGTTTCACTTAACGTACTGCATTTTAATTGCACCGTCATTCCGTTTCGACTACACAGGAATGAAGCATCGCATCCGAGCCGGTTGAATACCGTAAAGCAGACGTATAGTTCTGTATTGTAAAAAATTATTTCAGGATATATATTTGATATGAGTTACATGCTTTAAGATGAATAACTAAATAGATTCTGATAACTGGGCGAGCCCTGGCGCCAAGTCCAGTACTGGAGCTTTCCTCAGATACACAGTTACTAGGCATTTTATCAGGTCATCCTATCAGGTGCAATTACCTGTAAAGGCTGCAGCCCATCTGTTGCTATGCACAATCTGTCAGCTCCTTCTACCTCCATCAAAGAAAGAAGACCACCGCTGACCAGATATTAATTGGGGTCCTGGACCATTCTCAGCACAGCAGTGATTCTGGCATGGCAGTGGCATCAGAATGGGTTGTGAAAGAGTGTCAAGCACAGAAGCTTTGCTGGGTTTTTTTTTTTTAACAACCTTAAAGAAAAACCAACCCATGCATTCTAATCTATATTAGATTAGATTATATCTAAGATGTGATTTTCATCAATATATTGGTGCCATTTCCACTACTCCTACGCACAATGCCTTTTGACTACCTGCGGATAGTGGCGCCAGCAGGATGCAGCAGCGTTCTAGTCCTTTGGTCCGTCATCAAGGCCATCATGCTCATCATCTTACAGATCTCTAAAACACCAAGATGAGTCTCTGTAATGATGTAACTCATAACCAGCACTGCATTATGAGGACTCTGATTCCAGCGTTTGCTGTCTCCTTCAATTCTATGTTAAATTTCATATTAAAGACACTGAATGTTCCTGGAAAATGGTCACAGAAAACACATTCTTTTGTTTTTTCAGGAGCTAACAAAGAAACGTGGACCCGTATTCACAAAGCTTCTTAGAATTCTCTCAGAGAGATCCTATCTTAGCTTAAAACGTCCTAGTTGGGAGTCCTAGACTAAAAGTGATTTAGGAAACTTCTCAGAGCCACTCTGAGTAAAGAAAGTATAAAAACCTTTATCTTAGTGAGGGGGTGTGGTTGACCCTGTTGCTAGGATGACGCAGACCGTGTAAATCAAGGACTGCGATTGGTTGAAAAAAATCTGTAAAGGTCTTAAAATGGATCTTCTGCCATTTTGTCTGCTATAGAAACTCTTAAGCCTCTTAAACGTCCTCCTCTCTACTCTTAACAATTTTTACCTCAGGAGCTGTTTTTTAAGACGCTTCGTTAATCATTTTTGTCTTTACTAAAATTTAGTCCTAAATTTAAGGAGAAATTCTAAGAAAATGTCATAATTATAAGAATTTTCTTAGAATTTAATCACTAGGAGCAACTTTTAGGTTTAAGAAGCTCTGTGAATACGGACCCAGATCAGTATCTGCTATGGTTGAGCAGATGGTTATTCTATTAAGAACCATTTTAACAGTTGCAATATTCACCTGTAACTTTAGCACGACACACAACCACTTCCTTCTCACAATAATAATAAAAAAAACACACCAGAAACTAACAAATTAGCCACAGAATCACTAAGAACATCACAAACATTTTAATATTTTGGTGTGAATTTTTCTGTTAACACCACCACTAGGTTTAGAAACAGTCCTCCAGATACAAATATTCACCCAACAACTTCTGTGATGAACACAAATTAGTCATAGAAAAAAGCTGTCTATATAAATAAAAGAAAGGTTTTGTCTGTACACTTTTTACTAGGATTACTTATTATTTTATAAGTATAAGGTATAAAATTATACAAATCTTTAAAAGCTCATCATGACTTTAAGGCCACCAGGGCAGGATCAGTGGTATACTGGGACCAACACACAGTTCAGTCCATCTCTTTCATAATATCTGCTTTATGCTGGTCATATGTCTGTCTGCTTCTATTTATTATACCTATTAAAATGGGTGTTAAGAAATTGTGAAAGATTACACTGATCAGCCACAACATTGTTTAGCAATTATATAGCAGGAAACAGGTGACAGGATCAGCCCTATCTAGTCCAATCCAAAAGAATACAGTAGCAAAATCCAAAAAAGTAAATGTTGGCCATGATAAAAAGGCCACCACACACCACAGCCCGCGGCGCACGGGACCCAGCAGGCAAACAGCCCAAGGCTGCCAACCCGGACTCCAAACTCCACAGATCCCAAACTGATCAAGCACAACAAGGGATGCGCCAGACAAACACCCAAAGGAGCAACTGCCAACGTACCAGTGCCAGATGGCACAAGGGAAACCGAAAACCCAAGTGGTTTTAATTGTTAATGTTTTCAATGTTATGAGTGTACTGTATATGCACTTTTTACAAATCCTTACCTGACCAGGTTTTGATGAGCCTGTGCCCAGTGTAGCCTCAGATTTCTGTTTCTTGTTGACTGGAGCAGAATCCAATGGTGTTGTAGGTCATCTATCTCAAAATGCTTTACGCGATGCTTTTCTGCTCACCGTGGATACGAAGAGGGATTGAGTTAGTCTTCCTTGTCAGCTCTAACCTTTTTCTCTTCGACCTACAGCTCTGCCACTCACTGAATGTTTTTTGTATATCGCACCATTTTTAACAACCATGATACTGCCAAAGTAAATAAGATTCCCCATTCTGGGGTTTAATGTGATCGTTAATTCAAATTTTAGGGCTTATTATTTGCATAATTGTATGCATCAGGCTTTTTGCTGCCACATGACTGGCTGACTGAAATAAAGTTAATTCATTGATGCATTTCATTAAATAAGCAACAGATATACCTAACAAACTCTCTGTACGTAATGAATGAAACTCCGTTAATGGCACAGACGATGGCGTAGAATATATTATCCTAATCATGATAATAATAATAGTAATAATATTGCTAGAAGGGTGTGATACAAATCAATGCAGTTCCTGTTAATCTAATTTACAGCCTGCTATATTACAACACTTAGTCATGCTCACACTCCTCCAAAATATGATCATAATTCTGTATATAAATGAGCATGATGGATCCAGGATATCAAGTCCTTATATGCAGTTATCATGTCAAATAAATAATGAATTAAAATAAAACCTCTGTTGCCAACTTCAGCCATTAATGGACAAACAAGCCTCAGTTTTGTTAGGAATAATATCTATTCATCGTTGTATCCAATACCTAATAATTTCAGCAGAAGTAGCCACAGTAAACAAGCAGAGTGAATAGAAGTCAGAATGACAGATTGTTTGTCACAGGGTCTCGGCTAGATTTGTTTTCTTCTCTTATTCGAATAGCATTTTCTCCTTCTGTCTCGTTCTCTTTCTCTCACACTCTCTATCTGTCTATTATGTTGTTGATAATCAGTCCATTCCAGTTCTGCATGTGTGAGTGAAAGCGAATGAAAGAGAACGTGTGAGAGAGAGAGAGAGAGAGACAGAGAGATCTTCAGTATAACAGACGTATTGACTTGCCAGGTTTTTATACATACTGTATAATATGAAGAGATTGCTCAACTTTTTTTTTTTTTTTTTTAAATATTGTGACCCTGAATATCCAATTTTCCGAAGGCAAACTTTCCAAACACATCACTGCTTCTTCCTTTTGAAAATGGTTTTTTTTTTTTTTATCTATTTAATTTATTCTTTTCGGTGTGATGTTACATTTGCACTGTCACAATATTCATATGTGAATATTAAATTATAATAATAAGAAGGGTAATAGAAAGATGGGCATTTTTTTAACAGCCTGAATAAGAGGAGCATCTTTTAAACGTTTAATTCTCTCTCTCTCTCTCTCTCTCTCTCCTTCTTTCTTTTTGTCTTCAGGGCATCTCCAGGGGTCTTGTAATGTAAAATAATTGAAATCTTTGATTAAATCTTTTTCTTGCTTATGGGTTTTCCCAAATTAAGGTGTCAACTTCCACTCTGGAGTGACTGCCTAAAAAGAAGGCGTATCTTTAAAATGTAATACTTCCTCACTGTCACACACACAACGACTATACAGTTCTAACTGCTACCAATGAAACAGTTTGATTTTGTACACATTTTCAATATGGTATCTCAAGCACAGGGCAGCACGATGGATTAGTGGTTAACACTGTCGCCATGGACCTCCAGGGTCTGGCTTCGATGCCCCCCTTGGGTATGTCTGTGTGCGTGGAGTTTGCATGTTCTCTCCGTGCTTGGTGAGTTTCCTCCAGGTGCTCCGGTCTCCTCCCAAAGACATGCAGATTAGGCTAAGTGGCGTTCCCAAATTGCTCATAGTGTGTAAATGAATGTGTGTCTCTATGTTTTTGCCCTGTGATTGATTGTCACCCCGCCCAGGGTGTACCCCACTTTTTGCCCTACTGTAGGTCTCCTGGGATAGGCTCCAGTCCCCCCATGACCCTGTATACAGGATAAAGTGGTGTAGAGGATGAGTGAGTAAGTGAGTGATCTCAAACACAGGCAACAATATGATCTTTTATAAGGTTGCTTTACTGATGATGTCTCAATTTTTGATCATATATTAAAAAAAAGAATTTAAAAAACGAGAGTAGCTTGCATTCATGCAAATGAAACCGTTGAATGAATCTAAAGATGAACTCAAAATTCACTTTATTTCTTCCCATGAGTTTTAAGAAATTCTTTAGGGATTATGCAACTTGAAGAGTACAGTGCCAATATTTCAATTAGCAAAAGTATTCATGTACCAGTAACATTAGAAAAATATTTGATAGGTGGCTCATAGAAAAGGATATTTCAAGTATGAGATGTTAAATGGAATCACACATTTTTCGTCAAATAATACCCTTTTGAAAAGTATTTTAATTATTTTTTCAAGGTAAATTGGAGTTGGAGTGAGAGAGGCAAATCTACAATTTTGTAAAGTGCTCTAAAGTCCTCTACCGGATTCAGTATAATAGTACAGGGGTCATACAGTACATGTCGTATAAGGTTTTTGTACGTGTTTGCGCATCAACTGACAGCAGTGGTCATAACAATTACCGGATGCAGTAAAGACACAGCTTCCATGCACACAACACATGTATCTCACATCTCTTGTACACAGAGCGATTACATGTTTCTTGAGTGTCGTAGCGTTTCGCTCTGCTTACTTTTCTCTCGTAAGTACTATGAAGCGCATCATGGCTCCGAAGTGCAGCAAAACCTGTGCTAGGGACAGTGCAAAACTTCCAAAAGAAGATTACATGTCAATGTCCTGTTGACAACCATAAAAAGGAATCAATCAAAATGAAGCAAAGTCCCAAAAAAAGATGTTTGTCTCATTTTGCAAAATATTGATTTAGTGATATCCTTCTTTTTTTTTATTATTATTATTATTATTATTATTATCGTGGGGGGAAAAAATATATAATAATTTTAAAAAAGGATATCACTAAATGAAGATGTCTTATATTGTTTTGTTTTTTTTATTTTATTTTTCCCTAATTTTCACCCTAATTTAGTTTCCCCTCCCCGTCACTACGGGGCTCCCACATTAAACTACTACCACTCAGTCGGGAGGGCCAAAGACTATCGCTCCTTCCGCTTGCGTGAGCTCACAGACGCCCCTGATTGGCTGTAGAGCCGTGATTAATGTGGGAGCACTAAGTACCTCTCATCCCACCCCTCTGAGAGAGCTCGGCCAATCAGCTCTCTCTAGACCTCCGGCTGCGAGAGGTTACAGCATCACCAGGGAATCGAACTCGCCATCTCCAGATGATAGGGTGAGGTGTGACTTCTGAATTGTTAATTAAATATCTGCTCAGGGAAGCTAAAAAAGAATATAAAAATAAACAATAAATGATGTGGACCAAAAATATATATTACAACTAACCAGGTGACTATATTGAGACCTTCAAAGCAGCAGAATTTTTTTTGTAACCTTCCCCAGATTTGTGCCTCAAGACAATCCTGTCTCGGAGGTCTACAGACAATTCCTTTGACTTCCTGCTTGGTTTGTGCTCTGACATGAACCGTCAACTGTGGGACCTTATATAGACAGGTGTGTCTCCAGTGGACTCCAATTAAGCTGCAGAAACATCTCAAGGATGATCAGAGGAAACACGATGCGCCTGAGCTCAATTTTGCAAAGGCTGTGAATACTTATGTACATGTGCTTTTTCAATTTATTTATTTTTTAATACATTTGCAAAATTCTCAAAGTAAACTTTTGTCATGTTGTCATTATGGGGTGTTGTGTGTAAAATTCTGAGGGGAAAAAACTAATTTAATCCATTTTAGAATAAGGCTGTGACATAACAAAATGTGGAAAAAGTGAAGCGCTGTGAATATTTTCCGGATGCACTGTAGCTCATCCTTTTGCACCGTCATTGCAGAGCTCTTTCCTTCACCGTGTCTGCAGCTGGTTGAAGAGAACATTGTATTCGTTTTAATTGTAAGGTGTATACGACAGCGTTCAAGTCAAACCAGGACATATGATAAAATTCCTCATTGATAAAGGCATAAAACCGATTGACGTTTATAAAAGACTTCAAGCATAGGACGGTGATGGGACTCTTATCTGCAGTAAAACATTTGAATAGTGTATTTTAAAGAGTGCCATATGTCCATGAATGATGACCGCGGCCGAGGTGGCTTGAAGCCCGCTGCAGTGGTTCCCATGAACATTCAGTGAGTGGAACGCCTGATCATTAAACATTGACACATAACTTGTCACCAAATTGCAGAAGAGACATATGTCTGTGAGAACTCTACACACTCATTCACCAACACCACTTGGACATCAAGGGAACTAGGAATTATTGTCACATCCCGGTACAGTCCTGACCTCGCTTCAAGCCATTTATACATGTCGGGGTCATTAAAGGAGTTCTTTGGAGCCCAATGTTTCAGATGTGAAGCAGGCAAAGAAAACGGTCTACTTTCTACAAAAACTTGATGGTATCCAATCTCTAATGAAATGCTGGTATAAGTGCATTAGAGTAGCAGGGGATTATATAGAGAAATATATCTAGTTCATATCAATGTAAATATGTTCCATTATTCTTTGTTCCAAAAAGTCCAGGGCTCGTATTCACAAAGCTTCTTAGAATTCTCTCAAAGTGCTCCGCCTATCTTAGCCTAAAAAGTCCTACCTGGGAGTCCTAGACTAAAAGTGATTTAGGAAACTTCTCACAGCAACTCTGAGTAATGAAAGTACAAAAACCTTTATCTTAATAAGGAGGTGTGGTTGACCCTGTTGCTAGGATGATGCAGCAATTCAAGGACTTTGATTGGTTGATAAAAAAAATCTGTAAAGGTCTTAAAATGGCTCTTGGTGAAAATAGAATATATGATAATATAATTAATAGAAGTAATTGTATAATCATGAATATAGGCTACTTTATGCAAAGTGTCTGCTATAGGCTAAATATCTTAAAGTTAATTAAAACAGACAAATGTTGAAATGTGTCTACTTCTGAAGCAACCAATTTCCACATAGTAGTTACTATATTTAAGTTCTTAAGTTTATTTACCAAACTGATTTTATTACTTGTGATCTATTTCAGATTGATGGGAGCAAAATGGCTCATCTTTTACCAATTTACATGAGTGCAGGACAGTCTATTTAAGTTGCACTTTTGAATGGTATGTAGCCAACAATCCAAGAGAGATGGAAGGAAATAAAAGAACTAGAAAACTAAATTGGACAGAAGAGTAGTGTTTACTTTTAGCTTTACATTCAGTATTTGGAGAATGTTTCTTCTTTCCGACATTTTGTCCTCTGCTATAAAAACTCTAAAAAGTCTTAAAAGTCCTTCTCTCTACTCTTAACAATTTTTATCTTACAGTAGGAGCTGTTTTTAGGGCTAATTATCTTTACTAAGATTTAGTCCTAAATTTAAGAGGAAATTCTAAGAAAATGAACTTCGTCATTAGGAGCAACTTTTAGGGTTAAAAAGCTTTGTGATTACTGGCCCTGGTTTGACTTGACGTGAGAGAGGTGTTTGTTTTTTTGTCGTTGTTGATTTAAGGCAAGAAATTTAAATTTGGTAGGGTGGCGAAACTTATAAACAGATCACTTGGTTATTCAGATTGAACAGTGAAAACAAGGAAAGTATGCTACAGCACTAGAGTGAAAGGAGAGAGAAAGTGAACAGGAAAGAGAGAGAGAGAAAGAGAACAGGAAAGAGAGAGAGAAAGCAGGAAAGAATTATTGTGATCAGTGTGTAATCAAGAATCTGATCCAAGCAGCATAATAACACATGTTTTCCTTTCCATGTTCTTTTTTTTTTGTTGCCTCATTATCAATAAATGCTGTCCAAACAAAAATGTATACAATTCTGTCATCTTATGGCTTAGTTTTGCACTTAAATTATGATAATGAAATGAAGCTAATTATGTTTTATTGTGGGCTGAGAGCTCCTGGACTTATCCCAGACAGCCAGATGAGTGTGTTTGAATAAATTTCAGCATTAACCCAACCCAACAAGCAGGAATAGATTTACTTTTTTACTGAGGAGTGGCTTCCGTCTGGCCACTCTACCACACAGCCCTGATTGACGGAGTGCTGCAGAGATGGTTTTTCTTCTGGAAGGTTCTCCTCTCTCCACAGAGAAACGCTGGACCTTTTTTAAAATGACCATCGGGTTCTTGGTCACCTCTTTGACCAAGTCCTTTTTCCCCTGACCGCTCTCTTTGGCCGGGTGGCCCGCTTTAGGAGAAGTCCTGGTGGCCCGCTCTAGGAGAAGTCCTGGTGGCCCGCTCTAGGAGAAGTCCTGGTGGCCCGCTCTAGGAGAAGTCCTGGTGGCCCGCTCTAGGAGAAGTCCTGGTGGCCCGCTCTAGGAGAAGTCCTGGTGGCCCGCTCTAGGAGAAGTCCTGGTGGCCCGCTCTAGGAGAAGTCCTGGTGGCCCGCTCTAGGAGAAGTCCTGGTGGCCCGCTCTA
>JAQMYJ010000018.1:13605336-13640030 GCA_030014305.1 Clarias laeviceps | reverse complement strand
AGAAGGCCTGGTGGCCCGCTCTAGGAGAAGGCCTGGTGGCCCGCTCTAGGAGAAGGCCTGGTGGTTCTAAACTTCTTCCATTTACAGATAATGGAGGCCACTGAGCTCATTGGGACCAAGTCATGGATTCCTGTTCACTTAATGCTGCAGAGATTTTTCTGTACCCTTCCCCAGATATGTGCTTCGATTTAAATCCTGTCTCGGAGGTCTACAGACAATTCTTTGGACTTCATGGCTTGGTTTGTGCTCTGACATACACTGCTAACTGTGGGATCTTATAGAGACAGGTGTGTGCCTTTCTAAATCATGTCCAATTAACTGAATTTACCACAAGTGGACTCCAATCAAGTTAGAGAAACCTCTTAAGAATGATCAGTGGAAACAGGATGCACCTGAGCTCAATTTTGAGTGTCATGGCAAAGGCTGTGAATGTGACTTTTTTTTTTTTTTTTTTTACTAAATTTGCAAAGACTTCCAACAAACTTCTTTCACATTGTCATTATGAAGTATTGTTTGTAGAATTCCGAGGAAAATAATGAATTTAATCTATTTTGGAATAAGTGCACTGTATGCATATGTAGTTTTGTTCTTATTGGTTATTAGCATTTTGGACACCCAGAAGAACCTATTTCTTATAGAAATAATTTATTCTTGGCCACAGCACAATAAACTATTTGCCCATTTAAAATATTTGCCTATTTGTCTCCTATAAGTTCCATCAAGAATACAAAAGGTGATCATGGAGTGGTTGTTGGGAACAGTTTTTGATTGTTGATTGGTCTTTGGGTAAAGTGATCACTGATTGGCTGTTAGAAACAATGGTTGGTTGGAGGGAACACTGATTATCAGTAATTGATTGATTAATTACTGATTAGTAAGTGATTAGTGGAAAATGAAGAGTAGTGATCTGATGGTGGGCACAATTGGGATCAGTGATTAGTTGTTGGGATGAATGATGATCGAAGATTCACCAGTAGGAACAATGGTGATTATGATTTGTTTTTGTAAACAATACTGATCAGTGATTGGTTGAGCATAATATTGATGGCTCAACACAAGCACACTGGTGGGGAGTTTTTAGCCAGCAACTGTGATGTAAGCTCGAAAGCCATTCAGTGAAGGACTAGGCTGATACATACATACATGTATTATATATACACACAAATTATAATACACAATATATGTGTACACACACACACACACACACACTCACACTTTTGCTTAATCACACTTTCCCCGTCCTGTAAATTAACCAAAATACTTCTTTCTCTCTCTATCTCTCTTTCACACACACACAAACACACACACACACACACACACACACACACACACACACATTTTCTCCCTCACCCTCTCACACACCATCGCTCTAAATCCATATTAGAGAGGAGTTAAAGTCACTGAATAAAATGAGAGAGCTAAAAGACCTTTTTAATCTAGGTCACCTTCAACCCCAGCACACACACTCACACACAAAATGCACACACATGCTCACACAAAGTCATCTATCATACTGTTGAATTGTGTCAACCACAAACCTTGAACCTATCAGAGACTTAAACCTCCCATTACAGGCAGAGGACAGTGTCTGAATAGAGGGGATTAGTAATCAAATTTAGTTTGTGCTCAGACACATATGCATGCATGCACACGCACATATGTAAGCTCACACACACACACACACACACACACACACACTGCAGCTGCGGAGTGCATGCACATTGGTCTTTATCTTATCATAAAGACAGTCTTATTGGATAATATGGCCTTTTGAGCAGGAACACTCTCTTTTGGCACATTCCCTAAAGAGGATTTGAGCAATATTGCAATTTTTGGGGGCTAAATGTTGTACCGCACTTTTCAATTTTCTGGTCAATTTATATGCTAATTTACACGCCAGTTAGATTGGCAGGCAGGCTGCGGGTGATCAGGTGATTTTTTTTTTCCTCCTGTGTTTCTTCCTCTGTATAATTAAAAGGGCAGAACAGATGCCACAATGCTGCCTCACAACCAACAATCTATTACCTCAGTCTTTACATTTACAATTATGGCAGCTGGTAGACACCCTTATCTAGAGTGACTTACAGATGCTGTTTTTTTTTTTGTACAGATGAGTAGTTGAGGGTTAGGGGCCTTGCTTAAGGGTGGAAAATACTTGCTGTTAAACTATGTATTAATGTAGTCAACCATATACTTGCCTATATACCAAGCATGTTACCGGAGGATTCCAGTAGGGGGCACACTGGAGAATTCAATCATACAATTTTACATGAAGTATACAAACATGGCAATTTTCGGAGAGCTTAGTTTCCACGTCGACATTTAAAATAATATGTATCTCCCACAACCTGTTTTGACATACATATTTTCAAATTTGCAGGTGGGGGTATTTGCAGACCTGGTCACAAAAAACTTTCCACAATTTTCGACAAGCCTGCTTCCCCTACCGTTTACATGCATATTGCATGTTGTGGGTGTGTAGTTAAAAGCAAGTACAGTATATTTTTGCCCTAAAGACTAGCAGAGCAGAATGGTAGTGCTGGGATTTGAACTCACAACCTTCTGATCAGTAGTTCATCTTGATTTTATTATTCAATTGCAATATTTACAGCAAACATGGTGGCAATCAGGGCTCAACAGTGGCAACTTGGCAGTGTTGGTGCTTGAACCCCCGACCTTCAGCATTTGGTTTAAAAAAATCTGTTTACACAGACATTACAAATTTCAACCATGAAAATGTAAAACGCCCTCTGGGAATATAACAAGTAGCAAGTGTTAGTTATACGAACTTTTTCTTCACCTCAATGTTTTTTTCTTTTCAACTGTAATTTAAAGTTTTACATGCTGATTTTTTTTCCCTTTCTTTATTAAGCAAACTATCCTGTTTCACCACATGGCGAGTTTCTCCTAGAAATCATCTGCCTTGATCACTTTACTCTGTTCCAATTAAGTCATGTACATGAATGCTGTTTAGACTGTCAATCAAATTAGTGGCAGCCAATTTAATGGGTTAGCAAGTCGAAGTTCCACGTCTTGCGTGTATAAAAAGACATCAGAATCAGGTTTTATTTTTGGCATCCACACCAGGTTTTGTTTTGTTTTTTTCAGTGATTTTTAAGCAAAATACACTATATGGCTACACAATATGGATAAGTTTGTGAACACCTGACAATCATACTTACATTTTTATATGGAAAGTAAATATGGGATTTTCATAATTCCTAATTATTACAGGAGCATTTCGACAGCCACAGTTCTTAAATTTATTTCACTAAAATTCGTCTTGACATCTCTACTCCTATTTGTGCCGGAGACCCAGATGGCTTATATTGTCTTTTTTTTGTTTGGATTTTTCCTTGATTTTGTCCCTAATTTAGTCGTGTCCAATTCCTCCCCGTCACTAGGGGGCTCCCGCATTAAGCTACTAGTACCACTCAGTCGGGACGGCCGAAGACTATCACGCGTTTCCTCCGAACCGACCGCATCTTTTTGAACTGCTCGCTCATGCATAGATTGTCAATTTTGTCATAATTTTTCAGTTTGTTTCTCGGTTGAAAGATACACTCATATACAAAATAATAGTAGATTTTCACGTAACTAAACATGCCTTATTACATCATCTCGTGCTCTTCATCTCTAACTCACACATAACTAACACATGTTCGTTCCACCTTCTCTCTCCTTCTGTTGTGTTCTGATCCCTCCAGGGAAGCATGTGTTTAGTGTCGGCTCGTGTTTATGACAGATGTTCGGCTGATACCTGGCATCTTCGTGGGTGTGTGTTTGGAATGGACAATGTAAGGTGTGGTATGGAAATATAAGATGGATGTCTCTTTGTACATGTGTGTGTGTGTGTGTGTGTGTGTGTGTGTGAGTGGGTTTGTTTGCTGTGGGAGAGAGAAGCAGTTCAGTTTAACATGTCTGGACAGACTGTGTGGCTGCTGCAATGAGACGGCTATCCTGTGGATAACCCCCCCAGCCCCCACCCCCATCCCCACCCCTTCTGTCTGCCTAACACCTACGAATACTTCATCTCTGAACTGAGAACTCTTTGAATATCATTTCAAGTCCATTCTGTTGACAGACAAGACTCAAATCCACTTTAAAAGAGCTGACGCCATGCCGTTAGATCCGTCTACACAACAAGGTGAGTGGCCGCTTCGTTTTGAGCCGATAAAAATCCACAAGACAATAATGCTATTCAAAAGCAGAGGGGGAAAATCCATGTCTATTGGATGGTCCAGGGCGTTTGATATTGAGCCGATGCGTCAGGGAGACAACAGGACTCTGGTAATGTCATCCGAACGCAATAAACCCAGAGAGATGGGATCATTCTGATGGCAAAGGGAAGAGGGCGCCAACATATTCACTCACACACACACACACACACACACACACACACACACACACAGAAGGAAGGACTGAGAGCAAGGTAGATTAGAGAGACTGAGTCAGGAGGAGATGCTTCCTTGATTCTTTATTCATTAAAACCAGTCAAGGTTTCACTAGAGTTCCAAGCAATCCTTTTAAAAGCAGCCTCTTCTGCTCAATTCTTCGCAATGATGTTTTCATAAATATTCATCAATTAAAGAGCTGTTTCACCACTCACTTGAAACCTATATATGCAGTTCAGCACCATCAGCTAATGAGGGAAACGGCCAGGATCTAACGCTGCACTGGGCTTTAATTAGACTGGGGGAAGGGCATCAATGAGAGCATTTTTAATTAAACATAAATGTTCAGTCTGCATAGTCAGTCATCCCCAGCTCAAACATACTAAGAATATACATACGCGTGATATACTGTACGTGCTATAGTGCAGACACAATTTTTTTTTACGTTAACACATTGTCCATGGAGGGACATTGAAGAGCCACCAAGCATTCATCCTCCCAAAAACCGTGCAGTTATTCCTAAAGGTTACCACTAATGTCCTGCAAGCTCTTAAGGCCGCATTAGAAGCAGTCTTTGTAAGTCGACTGTCTGAAAGGCCAAGAACAGCATGAGCTTCTATTCTCCTTCCTGATAAAGCCCCTTAACCTCACACAACATCATGTTCCTCTCCTGCACATAAGGGCAGCTACAACAGCTACATCATGTACAGTGAAGGGAACCTGGACAAAAGCCAGCACTGGATAAGCAAAATGGTTAATTAAAGATGTGATAATGTTTCCTATTATCTAGATTTATTTTGTGTTACTGTTGTGTGGCCTCATGTCAGCACTGGTGTTGCAATGGCAGCACATTTTTTAACCTAAGTTTAAAGTTCAGATCAAGAAACGTGCTGGTATAATAAGAACATAAGTAAATGAAAAATATTTTTATATCGCGATATATCCTTCTTTTAAAAGATTTAACCACATTTCACGGCAAAGCATGACGCACCAGAAAAGCCAATCACATTACTAAATTACTGTAAAATGAAACTGTTGGCTAGACAGCATCACCTTTGCTCTGAATGAATTAAATGTGTTTGATGGACTTTTGGAGAAGGCTGATGCCAAGGAAGAGGAGATTTACAGTCTGTTGGTCCAATATGGTTATGGACTTCTATATTAAGGTGATCTTGTCAACTATTGAGGTAGTGGTGATGAGATGATGATGCCCTAACTCCAATGCCCCTACCCCCCGAACCCCCCCCAGAGGTTTTCTCCCTTAAACACAAACAACGTGAACACTAGCCAGCGAGGGAGTGAGGAGGGAGAGCGATCGTTCCTGAGCACGGTACAAATTAATCGTGCCTAATATGAAAACGCCCTTGGACGAAAGTGCTATCTTCCTCCCCCCTCTGCTTGCGCAAGCTCACAGATGCCCATGATTATCTAGTGTCACCATGACTGATGTGAGAGAACCATCCCTCCCCCACGACCAGCCTGATCCCTAGACTCCCGGCGACGGATGTATGGTTGTAGGATCACCCGGGAATTGAGCTCGCAATCTTTGGGTGATATGGTGAATGCACTCCCATTATACCACTCAGTAGGCCCCTTCCTGAACTGCTTTCACATTTTCTCATTTAATCTTGCACAATCTTGGTAATTAAAAAGGTTTTGTGTACAACAAAACTGACAATTTCAACTTGCTGCCAGTATGCCTCACTACAAAAAAATACAATTAAAGCATGAGTTTGCTACATTTTATTAGTAGGCTGTTTTTATAAATTTTTACCAACAAAACTGGAAATTGGATTTATAGTGTTTTGCATTATCATTAACTTCTCACTGATACACGCAAGACAATTCAGACATAATATTTAGGCATTTGTGTCTTTTAACACCCTTGTGGCTTGCATATAATATTTTAGCTTTTGGCATCTTTTGCAAAAACTAAATCTCATTTTTCAGTGAAACTGAAAAGCATGTGCTCGTGCTTGTGCTTAGTCTGAAGAAAATGGTTTTGATGCATATGCAGGTCTGTGGGCAGTGCCCCCTGGCATGAAGGCACAGGCTGGTGAGCAGTGGCGGTGGGTAGAGTGGCAGAGTGGGCAGCAGCTCCTGCAAGCTTCCTTGACCATCACCTCTCGTGACCTCCTCTCAGCCCTGATGTATCTCCCGGACACTCCTCATCTGGGTGGCTTGTCGTGGAACACATAGTTTCCTTTTCAGCAGCAAGGTCACAAAATCCGGCTCTGTTTGAGAGTCCCAGTGTCAGGGGAGTTAAAGCAGTGTGCTCCCCGCTTGTCCTCAGTGCGGCAATCAAAGGCGCCATTCCATTTGAAGTCCCGTGCGCATAGCAACGCGCCTCTCGCATGCACTTTTAGCGTCCGCCGTGTGACTCTGCTCACTAGTTCTCTGTGGATTTTCAGATCCAGACAGACCGGCAGACAGACAGCCCAACAGACGCCCGAGCTACACTTAAATAGTGCGGGGAGCAGCCCGAGATCCATGAGCGAGGATTAACTACCAGCCGGTGCCCATTACCGCAGCCCCGCCCCTTTGCATACCTGCCGAAGGGGAGGCCACCTACCTAGTGAGCGAGGAGCAATAGATAACTTATATATGTATATACTGTATATACATACAATACAAAAAATCTTTTTTTAGAGATCCATTCTAGGTTCCCCAAAAATCAGTTTTTTCCCCATAACTCTCTAACCACGTTTTTTGTTCTTGTCACAATAAATGGAATATGTGTGAAACGGTATCCACTTTATCAGGTGAGGATTGTTCAATTCGCTTGAAGATTTTACTTTGGTCCTGTACCATGTCCAGGTGATAAAACCACTCAACTATCAAGGCTAGGATAACTCCAGTGACATTCCAAAAAGCATCTAAGTGAAAGAAAAAAAGAAAGGGGGTTTTACTGCCACCTTTATCTGTTAAGATCAATCAGTTACATCTGAGTGGAGAGCTTCTCTGATAGATTCTGATGAATACAGGATGAGAAGCAGAAAGAGAGAGTGTAAGTCAAGGTCAGCGCAGTTTTAATGTGAGCTGTAGAATCCATAATCATCCGATGGTTTTGGATTCCAGGCTGCGGACCGAAAAAAGCCACACGGCAGAGAAAGTGCTGTCATCAGCAAGGAGCTGTTAAGAACTTTTCCGCTCAAGCATGTGAGAACCTAACAAAAGAAAAATGAAGGAAGGCCAGAGTTTCATAATTGCAATGGATAAATGAACTTTCTCAGAAGTTCATGCTGCTAATCCGAGTATTTTGGTGTCATTTTTCTTCATGTTGTAGTTGGAAAGCTCTCATCTGTACAATCCAAAATAAATACAGATGATGTAGGAGCTGCCTTTTAAGGAGTATTAGCTCAATTTTTCAATAACAAAGGAAAAGCAAAAAAAAGGGAGGAAAAAAAAAAAAACACATGAAAAACTACAGCATGGATCTATAGGAATAACAAATGAGTAATCTATTCCTCTATTTTACCACTCACTCCTACATCTCTTAAAGAATATAAGCCCGCTCCACTTCCCACATCCTTCAAAATCAAATCAATAGATATGACTCAGTGCCTGAGACTTCTCCAGTCTGACTAATCCTAAAAGGAGCAAACTACTTTCTATTTGCATCTTGCTGCTCCAGCATCCCTCTGCTAACCAGCAGGATCCACCATATTACACATTTCAGTTTTTCTGAAGTAAACAACCCACCCCCACACTCTTGTCATACAAACAGTTCATTTGGTTCCTGTGAGCACATCTTCCAACGTTTACCTGGTACTGGATACCTAAGACCTTATGAAATACTATAATTTCATAAGGACCATAATTTGTGTTCTTAATCCACGGATGAAGGTTTGATTCCTGCCTTGAGTCTGTGTGCGATGAGTTTGCATGTTCCCCATGCTTGGTGCGTTTTCTGCAGGTACTTTGGTTTCCTCCAACAGTCCAAAAACATGCAGATTACGTTAACAGGCGTTCCCAAATTGTGCATAGTGCGTGAATGAGTGTGTGAGAGTGTAGTGTGTGCATGGGTGCCCTGTGATGGATTGGCACCCTGTCTGGTTGTGTACCCCGCCTTGTGCCCAAGGTTTCCTGGGTTCCCGCATAAGCAGTATTGAAGTTGAATAAAATAAATGTTGTTGAACTGGTGAACTTGGCTGGTGATTAATTTCCTACAACAGCAGTAGTGTCAGCTACAGGTCAAATCCCTGGTTTATATACAGCGTGAAAACTACTAAGGAAATTATTGGAAGTGGGTTGTGAACTTTCTAACACATTATTAAAATCTGAAAAGATAGTGGCGAACCATGAACTTCACAGAAGAAATGGGGTCAGAATAAAAAAGAATGTGATTGAAGATTACTTAAATGCTTGGTTAAGTTGCATTGTAAGAAACTGACAGTAAAAATCACTGCTATGTTTAATAGTGAAAGTAAGAAAGTGAAAGAACTGGCATGATGAGATTGAACAGGTTTGGCCATATGAAAACTACTTGTTTACTTAAAATAAAGGTTCGGTTTGCTAGGGAATATAAAGATTGGACTTCGGAGCAATGGCGCATCAGAGGAAGAAGAGAAACCCATTAAGAGACGCTCGCATCTTGTATGGTGTCCACTGTACAAGTCTCTGGGGGGAGTGTTATGATCTGGGGTTGCTTCAGTTGGTCAGGTCTCAGGTAGAACTGGGGATTGAAAAACCCCATCAATTAATTTGTTTCCTTCTGTGACTGCACAGGAATCTTCCAGGACGACAATGCCAAGATTCATCAGGCTCAAATTGGGGAAGAGTTGTTTTGGGAGCATGAGGAATCATTTTCGCACATTAATTGGCCACTATTGAAAGGCTTTGGATGTGCTGGAGGAGACTTTATGAAGTGGTTCATCAACTCTACCATCATTAAAAAACGAGATCTCGGCAAAAAAGGAACGCAACTCTAGATGGCAATAAACTTTGAAACGACATCATGGCGAATGCGCACCGTAATCAAAACTAAAGCTGAGCCAACAAAATATTAGAGAGTGGCTTTTTTTCTCAAGCCGACAGTGTATTAATGAGCTCGTTCTAACACAATACTAACAGCTCTTTCACATGGACTTGTTTCGATGTTGCTCATTATTTAATATATTAAAAAATAAGACTCTAAGACTAAGACAAAAAAAGGTAAAGAAAACTGTTACTAAAAAAAAAAATGAACTTCAGATAGTAGTTGTAGTTTAGCCATGTCATAAGGAGATTAACGTTACCTCCTGCAACATTAAACTTTTTATGCATGGCTCCTCTTTATCTAATCAATGTTCTGGCATTTGATTGATAAATAACAGAATAAGTGATATAGCAAATAATGAACTTGTCCCTAACATATGGTTTCCTGCACATGAACTGCTTTTCTGCTAAAATGTAGCATGGTGGTGTATTGGTTTGTACTATTGCTTCCCACCTCCATGGGTGAGGGTTCGAGCAGAGGTCTGTTTGAATGGAGTTTCCATTTTCTCCCCATGCTTTATGGGTTTCCCTCTGCATACACCATTTTCCTTCCATAGTACAATGACATGCATATTAGCCTAGTTGGTGTTCTCAAATTGGCAAGGTTGTGTGAGTGAGTGTGTGCTTGTGCCCTGCAATGGACTAGCATCCTGTCCAGTGTGTACCATGCCTAATGCCCTGAGCCCCTTGGCATACTGTAAGCTCCAGACCTCCCGCGACCATGTATAGGATAAGTGGTATTGAGAATGAGTAAGAGATGAGTGACTAGGAACTGTAAATTGTAGTATAAATGTAATAATCCTGATCCAATAATGCTGCCACATACACTAAGAAGAATTTCTGTCAATCTTCAACAAACTACAAAGGTTCACAACAACGTTTACAGTTCAATATGCTCGCCTGCCAGATATTCTAGGAGAAAATAGGAAAACAAAAATGGAAAAGCATGCCTCACTATATACTATAAGAGTGCTGTGTCTGTATTGTAGTAATACAGTAAAGCATACAGCAACATTAATGCGATTTTTCAACTTGGAACCAAAATCATTTATCCGAAAAACAGCAATTTTTCATTAAAAATCAAAGTTTTAATTACTTTAGTGGGAAATGAATTGCCATCAAGTTTAACCCCGAAGCAAGACTAGGTAATCTTACTCTAAGAAAGTTTTCATGCTTGCCTGATAGTTTAAATATATTTCACCTGTAGCTTGGCTTGTCTTTTGTATTGTTATAGGCAGCACGGTAGCGTAGTGGTTAGCACTGTCGCCTTGCACCTCTATGGTCTGGGTTTGATTCCCATCTCGGGTCTGTGTGCATGGAGTTTGCATGTTCTCCCCGTGCTTGGTGGGTTTCCTCCGGGTACTCCAGTTTCCTAACACAGTGCAGATTAGTGCAGGTAGTCTGTGTGTGTGTGTGTGTTTGCCCTGTGATGGATTGGCCCCCACCTCAGGGTTCAGGGTGTAAACCACACCTCATGCCCTAAGTCTCCTGGGATAGGCTCCATGACCATGTATACAGGATAAAGCAGTATAGACGATGAGTAAGTAAATGAGTGAGTGTATTGTTATATTTGATATACACTATATAAAATAATTGATTAAATAAACACATTTGATTTGATTAATTAATAACGGAAAAAATAAAACAGCAATATAACCATGTTCTTCCCATATTTGTGCAATGCATACAGCTTTTACAGTAAAGTAAGCATTAATTAACAGTGACTATCTTCATCTCTGCTACCAATAAGAGACTGTAAATGTCCAGTGTAATGAAAATGAAAAACATCACTGGTTCCCAGTTTTATTCTTAGGATTTTTATGCACTGCACATTTTGCTGATTTGTGCTTTAAACACGTGCGTCTATGGAAAACCTCAAGACCGAGACTGGGAAACAATGCAATATATCAAACATATAAAGAATAATACGCAAAACAGAGGCTGTTATTACACCAAAGTAGACTATATTCATATAATCGCACTGTATAAGATGTGGGATTTGCTTCATACAACAGGCATTTTGCCAAAACAAGTTGTGATTTTTAATTGTTCATTGTTAGATTAAATGTTTAATTGCATGTCTATGATGAAAGTTACTTCCTGTCACCCCTTCGGTATAAACAGTTATTCTCTCACCAGCCTTTTCTGAAGTTAATTAGGGGAAAAAATGATCCACCCAGTTTGATCAATCAGACCCGAAAAATTCAATATACGCATGTATGCATGAAAAAGTGACATAATTAATAGCCATTTAAAGTCTGTAAATCTGTCCGAGTCTAACTAAATGTCATTTGTCAGAATTTCACCTTTATCGTAAATGTACTAGCTTAGCCAGCCCACTAAAACTCCTGATTCCCGACAAGGTCGATTTCATGCTTGAAACACAGCATACAGAAGTGAATAAATGCACTTCCATATTTTTGCAATGTAACGTACCAGAGGGCAATAAAACAGAGCAAAGAGGAACACACAGCCCACAGATCGAGTTGTATAATTCTGAAAAGGTCATGAGATGTTGCAGAAGGAACCTCAGTCAGTACATACTTGCGATCTTGTACTGTGTGTAATTTAACTTAAAAAAAGGAAAAAGAATAAAAGAAAAAATGTTTCAGTTTCAAAACATGGTGGAATATTTATGACTGGAATTTCAAAATCCCTACCGTGAAATAAATAAGGATGTTGATCAATTCTAGGAAAGCGGGACAAACTGCTTAAGGTATGCTCATGAATATTTCAGATTTAGTGGGGTTTATAGAAAAAAAATATCAACACCATATGTATTTATGACAAGAGCAAAATAAGTCACCCATGCAGAATATATGCAAATGAAATGTTTCCAAAGATATATTTTAATCTGACAGTATTTTAGCATTTGGGATTGGTTTAAATCGCATATTTTAAAAAAATCCTGTATATAAATTCCACTTATACACGATGTGGCCCAAACTATGTGAACACCTGGCCATTATACCCATATATTCCTACTTCTTTACATAATTCTTTAGGATGTCTTTGTATGTTGTAGCATTATGATTTCTCTTAATCCAAACCTGCTCCAGTTCGCACAAAACGAGGCCTATTAAGACACAAAGCTGGTGTTCAAGAACTCACATGACTGACGCAGTCTTTTTCACACTTCAACCAGTGAAAAGTGACGAATCGGAAAACACCAGACCTTCTCAGTACTGTTCTTGAGGCTTTTGCTCTTTCAAAGAGGCGTGGTGTTCTTATAACAGCAGCTCAATCTGGAATGGGATCTTCAACAAGCACCTGGATGTGTTATGATCAGTATTCCACAAGCGTGTGGCCATATGGTGTATCTCCATGTCTGCTTAGTAGTTTTGTTTGCCTAAAGCAGGTGTTGTCACCTGATGGAAGAACTGCTTAAAGGTTTTCAGTTGACCCAAATATGCGTTTGGAGAAATGCTGTTACTATATGAAAAAGATCAGTTTTGTAAATATGAACTAGGCTTTGTGGTTTATCAAATCTGATTAACAACTTGACAACATTGTGCATTTTTTTACATCTCATCTGTTCAGATTCAATAGCTCTGGTCATATATTTAAATGACGCATTAAGATGTACAGTGGAACCTTGGATTACCAACATAATTCATTCCGGAAGTGGGCTCGTATTCCAAAACACTCATAAACCAAAGTTTATTTCTTAAGTTTTCCCATAAGAAATAATGGAAACTCAAATTATTCGTTCCACAGCCCCCAAAAATAAATACATAAAAATAATTCGTACAAAATATAAAGTAAAAATAAAACAAATTAACCTGCACTTTACCTTTAAAAAAAAGTAAAAATAAATCCTGACAGATACGGGTTTCCATTTATGGGCGAAGGCGCTGTGTGTGTGTATGTGTGTGTGTGTATCTAAAGTAAGAGGACAGAAGGTGTGACCAAGAGTGTGTGTGTGTGTGAAGGGGCACGGTGTCAAATTACGCGCGTGCATACACATAATGACAGGTTGAAACAGAGAGAGAGAAAATGATCTTTAACGTCTCTAATGAGACTTTTGCTTTTGCTTTACACGCGCGCTGTACACACACGCATACAGACACAAAATAAAATGTTTTACACACACACATGGTCACAGTGTTATAGTAAACAGTACACGTGTACACAGATGTTGATTATACCAGTAAGAGACGAGCACTAAGACCCAGCAGGGGAGACGGTTACCCACAATTCTGCAGCACAAGAGAGAGAAAAACCATTGGCTCAGTTGTGATCATGTGACGCTCGGTGTCAAAACAAGAAGCGCATGCTTGATACATGATACTCGGTACTCGTAAACCAAGACTTGTTTGTTTTCTAAGTCAAAATTTATTAGAAATCTTTACTCATCTTGCGGAACACTCGCAAACCGCGTTACTCGCAATCCGAGGTTCTACTGTAAATGTTGTCACTAGTCAGCCATTTTTCTTATCCACCCCATTGTAAGCAAGTAGTATAACTATAACCTTTACAGTTTTTTTTTAACTAAATACTAGTGGTTCTAGGCTTCTGTTACGTGGCGTGGGTTTAACGAGACGTAATAATTAAAGTAAGAGCCATAGTGCAGTGCTTCAGAGGAGGTCAGTGAAATAGGAGTGTGCGAGAGTGCTTATGTGCATGTTCGGGAAGCCGGTCGAAGATAACGTGGGTTTATTGATGAAGAACTTAAAAAGGATAGAAATAAAACTGAAACAAACAAAAAAAATATTTAACACAAAGCTCCTCCGTCTCCTCGAGACAGTGGAGGTTTGATAACTGAAATAAACTTTCACCTTTTTAAGCGTTTTTTCTCTTTTTTATTTTCATTTGTCTCTTTTCTTTATTTTCGAACACTTACTGTGTTTTTTGTTTATCTTTTACTTTGTCTGGGAGCACGCTTATCGTGTCACACGCTGCTCTCTCTTTATTAGATGCAGGCTCTGTTTGTGGACTTGTCTTTGCCGTTGGCGCCACTACCGCGGCGTCATGCTCTGTACCTGGTGCTACCTAATGATCGCACGTCGCGTGCCAGTTTTTCCGGGGGCCTTAATAGATCTGCTGCCAGGTGTAGTGCGTCTCGCCCGCACGGCAGCGTCGCCTAGCAACAGCGTTGCGCATGAGGGTGACTGCGGATCTGACGCGGCGTAGCCCGTTCTGAACAGAGCAGTGCATTTCCTCAGAGATCTGCCCGCGGGTCATTACAGTTTCTGCATTTTTCCGTCCTTACTCGATTAACAGTCTGGAACTGGATCTCTGCAAAGATAATCTAGATATCAGATAATGGTGAGTTCAATTTAATTACAATTCATTAGCAGTATGATGACCCACGGCTGTATATGTTGTAACCCAGAAGAACTAAGTTCATCTTTTTGAGATCTTTTACCGTTCTACAGGTTATATTTAATGATTTCTTGATTCGAGAGGTCTGACACTCTCGTGTGACGAGTGAAATTTAACTCAGCTTTCCAAAAAATGTGGCTAATCACTGTTCATTCATAATTTAGGAGATGGGTGTGGGGGACGCAGTTACTTTTTCATATCTCTTTCATATATCTTTCATAACTCCTAAGCTACTAAAATACAAGCATATTTCTCTCCATTCATCCACTCACCCATCCTCCATCCCTAGACTCGTGGAAACTGTCCTTGGCACAGCTGGATCCCCTGCTGTCCAGAGAGCAGTGGGCCATGGTGCCAGCAACCTGAACACAAAACCATTAACTGCTCATTTTAGCTATAAAAACTGCTCCTGCTGTTGACCCTTGGGAGGCAGAACTACATCCATGACATGGGATAACGCACAAACACCACGATATGGCCGGCCCACAAATGAAACGAGTCACTAACACTCGGAACAGCAGCCATTTAGCACCCGCTATTGTGTAAGAACATAAATGTGTTTTTTACTGTATATATACGCCCTTATGGGAAAGCCATAACCCAGAAGCTCTGTATTAACCGTGTGAGCTAACAGACGCACAGGTAGGGCGAAGTTCTATAGCGAGCATGTTAGCTGATGTCTGTAGAGACATGGGTCTTGTTAAAAAAAGGTAATTTCAATACACAATCAAGAAGAAATTTATTGTAAAACGGTAAAAAATTGTAAAAAAAAATTTTTTTAATCAATTATTATTTAGAAAAACAAAAAAACAAGTGCGCACACCTAAGTTAGTACATGCTGTGTAAGGCATCAATGAGTAGCTTTTCATTTTGGTTCCAGCTAAACGATGAATAAACTGGCATTTGGATGTCTGACACCTTGCCAGCTCTTGCACACATATGCCACTGGAGCTTCGTCGCATTATTCCGAGTGCTAAACTTAATCCTTCAATAATCCCTTCAACTGAAAAAAAGGTTATCAAAGCAAGAAATATGAAAAAGGCTGGTATTTACAAAAAAAAAAAAGAAAAAAAAAAAGGAATATGAGCTTCTTTTCAAGGTGCCTCTATTAATCCAGTCTCCTCTATCTCTTCAAGCATAAACAGGTCGCTTTAATCATGGAGCACAAAAAAAAACAACTCCAAGCTCCAAGCTGCACGAAACCTCTAACACAAAAGCTACCACATTTTGTCTTCATTGAAGTCCTCCTAATTATGCTCAATTTTAAAATCTCCAAGAGTTGATAAGGAGAATATATTAAACTGTAAATTCTTTGATTATTTAGATGGATCATATAATGCCATCAGCAATACTGTATATGTTAAAAGTGTGCAACAACGCCCTGAACAAGTTCGCACCACAAGCAGAAGGCCGTAAACAGACCGAACAAGGTGTTAAACGTCTGTGCTACTGATGAACACATTCTCAGTTCCCGACAGTCTGGTGCGATTGCGCAATAGGCAGGAGTCCACCTCCGTTAGGGAAAGTGAGAGGGTGTTTCAAATACCAACCTGTCATTTTTTTTCTCACCTGAGACAGGATATGGATTAAGGTGCTGCCACAGTTGAGCAGTTTCCAACCGTGAGAATTCCAAGCAGTCTGGTAAGTTTTCAAAACTGGGAGATATTCTGAATACAATGCTGGAACATAAACATGCACATTTTGCTCATACTATGGCTGTTTACCAATACTTAAAACGCATTGTATATGTAAACTAATAAGAGAAAAAAGTAGCAAAACTGCTATTATAAAGTAACACTTCACTAGAAGCCTACAACGGGTGTTCAAGTCAAACTGGGACATTTAATTGTGCAGAATAACAGAACAGTTTTAAGAGTAGAAACTACCTTTATTTCTATATATAATCCACTTCTACACTAATGCACTCATCCCAGTGTTTCACAAGTGCTTGAACACCATCAAGGTAGAAAGTTTCCTCAGTATGCTGGAGCCATGATGCAGACAGCCTGTGAAACACTGGCCTCCCAAGAACTCCCAAGAATGGCGAGGTCAGGACTGTATGGTGGATGTGGCAATAACTCCCGGCTGTAATGTGCAAGTTGTGTTGTCATAATGTAATGTTGTAGATTGTGTGTATAGTTCACACAGACAGATTCATCTCTTCTGCAAGTTGGCGACGAGTTATTCGTCAATTTTTAGGGATCAGGCATTACACTCGCTGAATGTTCCTGGGAACGACTACAGTGGGCTTCCCAAGTCCAAGTTCCCAAGTCAGATAAAAGTCACTTTTGTTAGTATAATTGTGAACCATCATGACATTAAAATTGGTCTGAGCCACCAAACATTCTTTGAAATATTTGCACGATTCAAATGTTTTACTGCAGCTAAGAGATTTATCACAGTCATGTTTATTGAAGTCTTCTGAAAATGTCAATCAGTGTTAAGCCTTCATTCACAAAATGTAATCACAAAACCCGGTTTGACTTAAACCCCTCTCATACCTTGATTAAAGCTGTGCAAATTACATAATAAGGTTTTAGACCACATAGGGGCATGAATTCTATTACACCCAATGTTATGTTACCAGAATAAATATTATGTTTTTTATCAAAAAGCATTGATTAATTTCCTATACAATAAAATTTCCATTTTGCATTTCTGCAAATCTTAAAATATACAGTAGGTTCTTTTCATTTGTTATTGCTAAGTTTATGGGATCATTACCTAGATAGGACTATATAAATCAGAGATTTGTCATAACATTGTCATTACTGATAATACAAGCCAATATATTGGTTACTGCTGCTACAGGTCACATATGTACACACTCAGGTACACACATTAAAGGTAGAACTTCTAACTTTACTTGGATGATATTTTTTTCATTTGTTGAATCCCTGCTTTTACTCAAGTACTTGTTGTGTGTACTTTGCTCACCTCTTATTATAATCTCTTATCATTCAAAATTTTAATGTGATGCTAGCATGTTTCACAAGTGTAATGTCAAACAATTAGCATTTTGTTTAGGGAGGTCCCACCATCAGGGCAAGTTCAGCACCATGGACAGCGACACTACAAGAGGAAATCTATAAAACCAGCTGCAAGCACCTACAGCTTGAGGACAATTATTGCACTGAGACTTTCCACACATCCTTTGGGAGCTCATAGGGAGGGGAAAATTAAGGCAAAGGCTGGGGAGGGGTGGTAGTGGTGACTCAGAGGTTGAGGCATAGGCTTTCTGTCTAAATTGTTAGTAGCTTTGGATTAAAGAATGTAAAGGAAAATTTAAATGTAAAAGCGTCACTTACCTTGCAGTAATGCTCTTTAGCATGTCACTAAGGCCATGTTCTCATTACCAATAACTCAATTCCGATTTTTTATCCGATTGTGCCACAGATCTTTGTCAATCAGATTTTTTAGGGCTCTCTGAACAGATCAGATCTGAGCTACTTTTGTATATGGTTTCTAGATCGGATACAGATCCGTTACGTGGTTATGTGGCTTGAATGAGAATAGGCGGATCTGAATTCCTGCAACGTTTTTTGCCTCTGCGCTTGCATGGGGCGTCTTTCTTCTGGACAGCTACAAATACATCCAACTAACTGCTTGCCATCCTTCAGAGCAAAACCCCAAGCTTTTTTTTTTATCGCATCCATTGTTTGAAATGAATGAGTAGTCACACATGACGTGTTAGAACCCAGATGGTGCGAGCGAAGCCGGATCGCTGTGTGCATACATGCCATTTCAGAGGACAGACGTGTCCACATCAGTCAAATAAAAGTCACTTGTTATTATAATTGTGAACCATCATGACATGAAAATCTGATCTGACAGAAAAATCGGAATTGAGCAATGTGGCTTGTAATGTGAACTTAGCCTGAACACTTACTCTTCACATTTCAACAACATAGGCAATCTCTTAGGTCATGTTCATAGATGTGTGTGTGTTTTTTTTCCAGGACTATGGTCCATTTGCCCCCCAGAGTTTTGTCATGTTTGGTGAAGTGTGAAAGCTGTTTTTGAGACCAGAAATGGTCCAGTGAACCGTGGTGCAATCCACATCAGGTGTAGAAGCTATCCACTCTCATTGCTGCATACTGACCAATGTGACTGCTTCAAAAGTGTCACGTTACTTCCTGGTTCAAGTTTATCGATGATTGAGAAAGGCTTGTTATAAATAATGGAGGTGACAGAAAACCCCACTGGATCAATAAAACTAGACTTTCCTTTTCCCACTATAGTTAGTTCAATTTGTGTGGCCAAAGTGTTTGGACTAAAAGCATCAGAAAAAATAAATGCCTCATCGTTCCCCACCTAACTGAAATCTACTTTTATTTTCCTGATTTGTAGGTATCCCTGCATGATGACATGCCTTGAAGCTAAAATCACAAATAGCGAAACTTAGTGCTTACCATTTTGCAAATATTGACACACAAATATAAGGTGTATAGATTCTTTAAAATGAAAACAAATTTATATATAATTTGCTTCTACATTCAAAACCAAAAAATTAAGACACAATTACTTAGGCCAAGTGTTAAAAAAATACCCTTAGGGCGCACTCGAATTTTTTGGGCCTGTTATTATATACCTTCATTGAATATATGAATGATTTTCTGGGAATGTTGAGCTTTAGGCAAAAATCACAGTGCAACTGCTATTACAGGGAGCCAGACAAGAGCTAATGATATTCCAGTACTCAGAGAATTTGGCCATGAAATAGGGGCCATGGGTTGATGCCAGTTTCTTACATCTTGCAGCACAATTTGGCGAAATGCACTGAACTCTATGCTGCTCCTGCGAGTCTCTGCCAGTAAATACAAGACACTTTGGTAGTAGTGTGATCTAAACTAAGAACAACAATGGTAATAACATGCACATTCGGTGTCAGTCACGGTGTACAATCACCAACCCATCAATATTTATTCATGAAGAAATTGGAATACTGTTTGTACTATTCAATAGTGATTTCTCCTCCAGAGATGAAAAGTTCTGTCAATTTCAGTCCTGGTGCTTTTAAAAGAACTAACAGGAAGTAAGTTCTGAATGGACATGAAATTCGAGACTGATGGCAGTATGTAAGTGAGCCTGACTAAAGACTTCTCCCATTCACTCACAGAGAAAAGCACAGTAAACATCCATCAGGGGAGCTGCCTAGATTACGGCAGTAAACGCGAATGAGAATAGAACATTTCCTAACTCCGGCTGAGATTTTCAACTCTGCTCTGGAATGAAATATGGATGTAGCAACGAGTGGAGAAGGAACAAAAAAAGGGGAAGTAAATAGTTGAAACTGTTCTAAGAAACGTGTGTGAAAAAGAACTGAAAAAGGAATAAAACTAATTCATTATTTTTTACAACATATTCTAAATTGCAAATTCATTTAGATATTCATTTTGCATTATTAAGGTTAGGGTTAAGATCTGTGGGAGGGAAAACTTTTTATCTTTGCTTGCTTTTAAGCAGACTTCACATGACCTTTGGCACTTTTTTCATCTAAATTGTATGAAGACCAAGTGTGAGTAGCAGGCGGTGATTACCATGGTTTGATTGGATGGTATGAATATATTAAAGTAAAATTAAAATGCACAAAAAATCAACTGAATTGTAAGCCAGTCAAAGGAAATATATTCCTGTGGTGGTCTTTCAGGTCTAAATAAAAAGTTGTTGCACAGTAGGGTCCTTAAATGTTTTTTTTTTTTTTACTTTTTTTTATATAACAGAACAGATAAATAAATTAGCAATGTATAATTACATGTAACTGTAAAATGTAAATATCTATTTTGTTCCCCTGCGATTCCATTTTGGAATTAACCAAGAATTATTCAGAGTGAAAACAAAATAACACAAGCTGCAAGCCAACACAAATTGTCCCTATTAAAGCGGTAATACAGAGGCACATTAATGGGCTAAGTTAGGCAGCCAACAGTGACAAACAGCTTTGCTTTTCAGTAGAAAGAATTAATGAGTAGAGATCATTCCTTGGGTTATTTGTAGATATTCACAGGAAACGCCAGCTGAGCGCTGTGTACAGGGATCACGATGACCACAGAGTAACCATGGCTACGCATAGAAAATGTCAATCTTACCTTAAAGGTTAAACTGCAAAATGGAGGCATAAGAAGAGAGACAGGGGCAGTGAGAGAAGGGATTGTTATCAATATGCATAACACCTCACCTCAGCTCATCAGAACAGGTTCAAGGATTAAACCTTGACTTTCGAAATTTGTCTATTTGCCACCCACAAACCTCTTGAAAAACAATGGCAACTAATGGCTATTTAATGCATGCTTGACTTTGTGTTAGGAAAGTACAATGACATCTACATTTAAATAGAATCTAGGCTTTAGAGAAACCTAAATCCAGGATATTCAAACAAGATGTGTACAACTAAAATTACTTACACAGTTTATTTCAAAGCCTACACATAAGATGTATCTCATGCAGAGTTTTATTTCTACAAGTGGCACAGGTACTGTATGCTTAAGCTGATTTTCTAGACAGTTTCTATCCAAAAGAGCTAAATGGATAGTCTTAGTTATGATTCGCACTGATTGCTGCGAATTTGTTTTAATTTGACAGCATTGATTACACCATGTTTATTTTGTTTCGAATTACATAATTCATATATAAAATATCTTTAAAAAGAATTTGGTCCTTTGGAACATTGAACTTGGAATTTAGAACTTTAAAGAGGCAATTTAATTTTCTTAATTAACCATCACCAGAGGTTGATAGTAAATTTCAAGATTCAAGATTCAAAGAACTTTATTAATCCCAGAGGGAAATTTGGTTGCAAATTGGTTGCAGCATTGAATTTACTTTGTTACCGTCATTAAGTGTATCTGCATTAGACAATATTTTTTACTTTTACTCCACTACATACTACAACAAAATATCTATACTTTTACTTCACCACATTTGTGCATGGCATAGCATTACATAACAACAGTGGTGTGTATGTGAAACGCTTAAAAGTAATGTTACATGTGTTTCAAATAGGAAGCGTAGATGATTGCAGACAGTGATGAGAACAGGACATTCACAGTTAGAAAGCAGAGAGAGTAAGAGAGAGATTTTATACGAGTTACTGAGATCTAATACTTGAAGGTGAGTTCTTTTTGTACTTTTACTCAAATTGAAATGGAGAACCTTTACTTGTGGAAGATTTGACCATGGGTATCTCTACTTTTACTCGAGTATAGGATTTGTGTATTTGGCCCACCATTGACTATTAGTCATATTTATTCATTTTATTTTGGGTTTCACAAAGCACATAGCCCACAACATACATTTCAGCATCTGTTATGCGATCTTGCAAGAGTCCTCATGGGGTTTACGTCTGTATTTAAGTCTGAATCTTGAATACTAATGGGCACAATTTCATGATTAAATTCTCACCCTGCTCACTTAACGCAGCTCTGAATGCGCCCTGTATTGCAGATTCCACTCCCAATGGTTTGGTTACCATAAAGAGAAATGAATTGGAAACCAGAGAGTAATTTGATTCAGCACAGCCTTGTGTACAGCACTTACACTCGAGACTGCCCTGGGGTGCAATGAAAAGAGAGAGAGGAAAAGATGGATGGCAAGGGATTGAGAAAGGAAAAAAAAAAAAAGACAGAATAGAAAAAGAAATGCTCTGATGACAAACCAGTGCTTCGGCACAGATATTACAATAAGACCAAGGTGTGGAAGAGTCAATACATGACGAATACCTACTGATTTATCAGCTGAATACGCTGTGAATCATGACCAACATGTGCAAAGCGTTTCATGTCCGTTTCTCATGCTGTATGCTCATAATAGGATTAGACCCTATAAAAAAGTAGCTTTAATACAAGACAGATATATTGATGAGAATATCCTTCAGCACAAGGTGAACGTAGCGAGACCCGCGGGAACGCCGGCCGACTCGGCTTTGTTTTAAAAGCAGCTGCAGTCCCGTGGAGAACAGAGGGAGATCACACATGTGGCCCTTTTTGATCTCATCTTCTCTTTAAAGACCTAGGTAGGAAACTCTGCAGCTGGACAGCCCGTTTCGTGATGACAGAGACCTTCAAATAACACCACTATCCACACATAACGCCGGCATAGTGTTAGTCATCTCAGATCTAATCCTAAGGTTTTTCTTATTCTGGGCGTAAATCAATTCACTGTCTTTTTATAAGGTTTGTCATGAACTTGAACTTTGCTAGTCTGGTTTATTACAGCTTATTTGCAGATGGGAACGTTCTCATGGTGGAGAATAAATCTATAGGCACTACTTTAGGGAAAACATTTCCTTTATTTCTAGGATTTTAAATGAATTGCGCTTGATCCTTTAAGGTCGTTTATGGAAGGTTCGTAGCAAAGTCTTTAATCCATGGTTAATTAAGGTTTGTATTGTTCCATAGACAAGACCTTACTGACCTCCCTGCAAAGTATGATCTACATACCGTAGAAGCAAGAATGAAAAGCCTTAGAATTTCAGTATAATACATTTTGATGTAGAATTTAGTTTAAATACAGTATATTCAGCATGAATCCACAGTAATTCAGCATGAATTACTCACACAAAGAACAAACATCATATGGCTAATGTTGCATTACAGGCTTCACATGGAGCAAATCAGATATGTTCAGAGTTGTTTTCCAGGTTTCAAGTTAGATACGAGTTAGATGTTTAGTCCAAGATTATTCTTTTTTTTTCCTATTTCTTGCTGCATTTTCGCCATAATTTGGTCTAGGTTAATTCCCACCCACTAGCCAGCTCTTTCCTATCGTATAAAAGGCAAGGAAGTGCTTTCTCTAGGATCAGGTGAAGTAATCCTTTCGAAACTGCTGATCGTGCTACATCACAGGGCAACGTGTCACACTTAGAGGAATCTCTATCTGCCTTCTTGCTTATAACCGAGTTCACTGGCTAGTATTGCTAGGACTACCAAGGACTAGCTAGGACTCCCTCACAGGAAGCATTGCTCACTTTTGCTCTCTCCATGGACTCCATGGCTCACAGATACCTGTAGCTTCAGTGGGATTCGGTTTATTTCAATTCAATTTAATTAGCATAGCACTTTCACCAATGGGCTTTGTCACAAGGAAGCTTTACACAAATTTTAATTCAAGATAATTTATTTAAAAAGTAAAAAAACAGTCAAAGTAGCACTTTAGCACAGTAGCGCCTTGTTTCAAGCATAATGCAAGCTACAAAGCTAACTAGCTTCTAACCCAAGACAGAATTCCAAATCCCTCTCTAAACCCTGATTAAAGGAACTACTTGGTATGTGGAACAAGAGTTTGCACTTTCTTCCTAGCACACTAGTTTTCAGTTTTATGCTATTTGGGATTTAACCCCGGAATAGTTAGTATAGGTATTGATCAGAAAGTTTTAATTGTCAATATCATACTGCATATCATTTAATGAAGCGAAAGGCACAGCATATTCCATAGCATTGCCTCATTTGCAACAGAAAAATTAAATGAGCTAACGATAACACTAATGCTAGAACATGCCACCAAATTCAGGAGGAATCAATGACAGTGGTACCTCAGCATACGAACACCCCGCCTTGAGAGTTTTCACCTTAAGAACAAACATTTTGCAACAAATTTGCCCCAACATACAATTTTCGTCATACAAGCAACAGAGCCAGTACTTCCGGTTCCGCGTACATCTGATTGCGCGTACTTTGATAGCTGATCAAAACTTGTTTGCGTCAGTGCGCGTCCAGCGAAGTGAGTTTTGACTCACTTGTAATTGACTGGTTACATAAACAAAAGATTGAAATTTTTGGGGGGGATTTTTGTATTTTGAAATAGCACCATGGGTCCCAAGAAAGTTACCCGAAAGTTACCAAAGAGTGCAGCAAGAAGGAAAGCGAGCCGCTTTCAATTTAGTTTTTAAACCAACCAGCGCCAAGAGGAATCATAAATTAAGTATATAGAAATTAAAGTGGTTTAATTAAGAAGAAATTAAGAAAAATAAGAAGGAATTATTTAAATAGAAATTTAAATTAATATAAAGAAATTTAAGTGTATTTAATTTCTATATATTTCATATTTGACTTCATTTACATGTTTTTTCTAAATGTTTTGATTGTTATTTCTATGCAAAAATATCATTATAGTGTTGGAAACTCGTAACATTTATGATCATTTTTTTTAATGGCTGGAATGGGTTATCTACATTTACATTATTTTCTTTGGGAAAATGCGTTTCTCAATAAGAAATTTCACCTTAAGAACTCGCCTCCAAAGTGCATTAAATAAAGTCGAATGCAAGGTACCACTGTATTCATACATCGTCTAGATTTTCATCCATTTTCACACACTGGTTCCTTTTTTGAATAAGTAACGAAATCCACCACAACATACTCCATATGAAAATAATAATCAGAACAGAAGTGATCAGTTGCTAGGTTACTCTTATCTGTGTGACAAAGCATCAGGTAATCCAGTAGGTAATCAGGGAATCATCAGGCAATCTTCCTGTTATATTTTTGTCTCCACAATAAACCTTGAACATAACTGTCAACAAAAATACATACAGTAGTAGCCTAATGTCGGTTAACGGTACTTCTGCCGCCCGCTGTTGTAAGTGACATCACGGTAGTCAAATGACTGCAAAACGGCTATAGACTTGTCAATTTATCCCTGATGATATAAGAGCCAAAATAGCTGCACAGTCTATCCACATGGCCTTTTCTCCTTCTAATCCTGAACACGAACAGCTGATGAGCTGCCAGCCGACTACCGGAGCAAATCATCTCTGTAAAGAAGATGGGTGCTGTGCAGTTTGTTCATTTTATTGGTGCTGCAATGATGGATTATCTCACACATTAGTTGATGTTCATGACACGTAGCATGACTGATTGGCGTAAGCAGGTTGCTTCAGTGCAGAAGCCGAGGTATTATTGGTAAATTAAATATATAAAAAATATATATATAACATTATTGAATAAGGCTTTAAATTATGACTTACTGTAGCTAGTGGTAAAATAAGACTCTGCTTGGCAGTAATCTTGTTAGCGCATAACCCTTGTTGGACTTAGTTCATTTGATTATCACTGTAAAAACCTTGTAAATAGTGGTAAAGTAGTGGCATGTAGGAAAACAATTCTATTACTGTTTAATACTGCTTTCCTCTTTTTATAGTTTAAATAGGGAGGAAAGGAAAACGTGTCTACTTGTCATTTCTTGCAGTTTGGGTAAGTTTATTCGTTTTTTTGGGTGTATATAGCTATAAAATGAACGAATGCTTAAAGAACTAAACTTTATAGTGAACTATGTTAACTCTGCCCTTCATTATTAAAAATGTTTTGTGCGGAGGATCTCAATACTGCTCTTAGAGAATAAAAAGTCCTAAGTTTAAAACAATACATTATTGATTATATGGCATTTACCACTGCAGCAGCATCTATTAAATAAAGCCTAAAACTTGTGGTTTCGGCTTAGCACTGACAATTTTTCCATCAATCAACAAAGTGCAAGAGAGAAAACTTAAGATTGATAAGAAAAGTGCAACCAAAGCAATATTCAATTTTCACATGCTTTCTATTCTATTTTGGAATAGAAACGCTCATAAATGTCAGCGATGGATTGGCACCCCGTCTACAGAGTGCCCCGCCTAGTCCACCGGGGGAAAGGCTCCAGGCCTCTTACGCCCCTGATAAGTGTTATAGAGAACAAGTGAGTGTGAGTGTTTTTTTTTGTTTTTTTTTTAATGAAAAAAAAAAAAGGACATAGCAGTCTACGGTTACACTAATTAGGGTATTAAATCATGAGGAGGAAAAAAGGTTTTTAAAACCTGTGACAGATGCTAAAAAATGTGTGGACGGTGTGTGTGTGTGTGTGTGTGTGTGTGTGTGTTTGTGTGTGATTTCAAGGTGGAAAAAGGAAAGAAATTTAGAGATATATCATTCTGAAAGACTGTGTGTGTTTGTGTGGGTGTGAGGATGTAGAGAAAAATTAAGCTCCCAAAAGATTTACTGATAATCAAATGATTTTTTTTTTTTTTTTTACACATCCTTCTCTGTACTTGATAATTAGAGCAGATGCTAGAAAATTTTCATCTTAATGCAGGTCTTACTTCCCTGTTACTTTCTGCCTTCCTTCTGAGCAACACTTCAAAGTATAAACACTTTGCGGGGGAACCTGATGAAGCGGCGGCTCAATGAGGAGGGAGAACGTCAAAAGCCCATTCAGCTTCCATTCTCATTAATCAAGTTATGGCCCAGGGATTGACGTCGGAATCAAAAGTGGTAGAGACAGCCCTCTTTTTCGAAACCTCCTCCCCTGTGGTGTGTGTCTGATGCCCCTGAGAGAGAGAGAGAGACAGCCTGTGGACAGCTCTGTCCAGCCAAGACCTTGTGCTCCAGCTCTCTGTGCATAAAAGGCAGCTCTGTGGAGGATTATTAATGATTTCTAAAGAACAACAATGGCACAGTAGGGCCCTGAGCACTTCTGCCACCTCTGACAGAACATCTGAAAGACCTTTGCATGGCAAAACAATGTGCAAACCCCCGAGTCCACAGTTATTGTTACTTTATCTGATATCAAAACTTAAGCAGTTTATAGTGTATTTATTACCCAAGAATATAAAATGTTTCTTCTTTTTTTCATTTAAAATTGTTTTTATATCATAAGCAAGATGAATAGATGGTATTAATATGTTTTGTTTATTAAAATCTTTGTAAATGTAATCAGAATGTAAAATCAAAATTCAATCAAATTGTTTATTATGTATCTAATAAAATACTAACAAAACAAAACCTATCAAATGTTTTAAAACAACAACTGGAATGCATATCTTTAATTAACGTTATTTTTACAATCAAATTTTATAAAGAATCCTTTAATTAAATTGACTATTTTTATGTTCCAGTATAAAAAGAAACACTCCAATAAAATATCCTAGGCCTCTAAATAACTTTTGCATCATTTATATAAACCTGGACTACTTTTTTAATGCTATTTGAATAGCCGTAGGTGTTAATCTGGTTAAACCGTAGGAGTTTTGCAATGTTCTTCAAAAAGTGCTACTACTGCTTCCAGTAAAGACAAACTTTTTTAAACCTATGTTTGTGAAAAATAATGTTGTGGATTTGAATTTATCAAAACTGTATTGCATTAAATTAAGTAAAAAATATATAAACAGCTCAAGAAATCTAATGAATTTTACAGATCATTTAATTATCATTTAGCGTTGTGTGTTTTATCAAAAATAAACGTATCATATGCACTCATTTTGCTCTTAGGATTTATTGTCTTAACTTTATCCTCTACTGCACATATTATGATTTCTTAGTGCGAAATGTTTTTGTTATTTTAGGGAGTATTGGGGATGGGGTGGGGTTGGGAGGGGGGGTTAGGTTGGCATATGGTGGCACTGTACAACAATGGAAATGGGCCTATTGAATATTTATTTTTGACACTGCTGAAGCAGAGGTACACATCCCATCTGGAGCTTTGAACTCTGCTAATCTTCCTGCAGCCAGGGTTTGTGCATGTTTCTTTTGTTCGACTGAATCTTCTACTTTCAAGCTGGTCTATGCTGACTTTTATTCAAACCCCTGACTGTAAAACACTTCAGACATGTTTTAATCGGAAGTCATTTAGCTAAGCAGTTAAGTTTGGTATTTTAGTTAGAGACCTAAATACTCAATAATAATCAAATAATATCTAAACATACCATTCTTCTGCACTCAAGAAGATGATTTTGGCCTCTTGTAACTTTTACATATACAGTAGATACTCAGTCTATTTTACTAAATAAAAATTAACTCTGTAATGCACGTCACGGCGGCACGGTGGCTTAGTGGTTAGCATTGTCGCTTTGCACCTACAGTTCCTGGGTCTGTGTGCATGGAGTTTGCATGTCCTCCCTGTTTGAATGTTGACCAAGTCCTACCACTCCAAAACCACAACTGTACAAAATGGGAAGAAATACAATGGTCACCATTGGCCTCCACGGTCCCAACCAATACGATATTATCATGATAACAAGGTGCCAATTTGATTGTTGCAATTCTGTTAGTATCATTATTTTATAAATATCCCAATATCATAGATATATTTTTTTGATTTTGTTACAATTCTAAACAAACTTCAATAATCTTAAATCTAAATCAAATTTTATCATACCACACAGGATGCTGTGCTCACCAATGTGTGAATATTTAAGAACGCACCACCTGTTTGATTATAGCATTTATATGAATATAACAGGAACAGAAACATTTTGGCACCTTAAAAACAAACATAAATAAATAAATAATTTAAAAAAAATCTATTTTGGATTCTATTTGGTGATGAACTGCTACAAAATAGACTCACAATACGTTATTGAACCGATTTTCCTCGTCATCTATTAATTAGATCTAATTATTATACTGTATAATCTACCATTATTCATTTTTGTTCAACTTACACATTTTACTTGAGTGGAATTTCTGCCCTCAATTTTAATATGTTGATTTTTTCAGTTTTCCATTCCTGTAAATATACCTGCATTTTTTTCATTCATTTAGTTACTGAACATCTTCATGTATTAAAATATGTATTAAAACCTTAATTATGAAATCTGCATAAAGTAAAAAAAATAATAATAATTTATGATTCATTCCTTTTTTGGTCACACCATCTTCATGCAAATGAACTGCAGCTGTGGATTTCACTTGCCAGATTGGGTACTGAGCAATAATTTTTTTGAAAAATAAAATGTTAACAATGCCAAAGGGTTCTTCAAGTATCAAATAATTAGTATGTGTTTTGTGTGTGTGCATCAGAGATATGCAGATTAAGTTTGCAGAGCTGTGAAAGTAGGTTAAAATCATTTTCACCGGGAGATGTTATGAAAATGTCATATCTTTTATATACATTTAATTATTCTATCATATTTATATTGTGAATACATTCTATATTTTTTCTACACATTCTATAACTTTTTGTAGTTATTTACATAACTGCTGTAAATAAAGCCCGCCAAATCACACACAGTATATATACACTGTTTCGAGTCCCACTGCCTGTGGACTGCTATAACCCATACCACCCGACCACAAACCATTATTTCATTTACGTGTTCAGAATTTATGCTATGAACTCGATTCCTTAGACATGCATTTGCATTATTTGATTATAATAAAAAATCTATGTAAAGCAGTCTTTACACAGCAAAGGAAAACAAATACTGGACATATGAAGGCCTCAAGCAAGCTTCATAATTTAACTGCTCTTGTCCATCCCCATATATATATATAGGGAACTGGTGGTTTAGTGGTAGTGGTGTTTCGTCTGCCATGCAGAAGGCAGGGTTCGATTCCCAGCCAGTGCCCAACCCCCAGCCACTGGATGCAGTGCCAGGCCCAAGCCCGGATAAAATGGGAGGGTTGGGTCAGGAAAGAACCGGATGGTCCGCTGTAGTGACCCCTTGCCGGGAGCAACCGAAATACCGACAACAACATTATATATACACACTGTATATATATATATATATATATATATATGCCATTTTTATAATTACTCAGTCTAATCTGTGAATAGGTTTTGAACAGAACCTGTTCACAGTGAAAGACCTTCGATAAATGTTTTATCCTGCTCCAGAATCAATGACCTACACCATTACACCACATTCTTATGCTTTATTTTACCACCATTTTCACCAAGGTCAACTTACACTAACCCTCTGCTGCTTCCTCTGGGAATACTGCTTAAAGAGCAATGTCGCCGTGGACATCAGCCAGGATTGGAGTCATGACCCCTTGATTCATCACACAACAGCAATTATTGCATTTCCAGTAAACTTTATAGCTAGCCAGAGTTTAACAACGTTCTAAGGGTTCGTCCTCTTGAAGACAGAGCATGAGCACCATGAACCAAGCAAACAAACAGTAATTGGACATTGACACCACAGGTATATGGCAGCTTGAGGCCGTTTCTACGTTTCTTCCAATGTTTTCTATATGAAGCAGCATTCGCAAAAAGGCTTCTACTCAATATATACTACAAAATGTAATGCGGACGAAAATGAAACCATCCTTCCTACACACACACACACACACACATCTTGGCATATGAGATTAGAAGAAATTAATTAAAATGCTCTCAGACACACAGAAAAAAAGATAAACCAAATAGACACCTGTCATCTCTGATCTGCATATGTATGCTAATGTTTCAAAGATGCTGCCGTATTCTTCACTTGTTTATTAACATTGATTTTACAACAGGACCAGTGACTCAAAACAAGGAAGTACAAGAAACTGGGATACAATGGCTTTGATAACAAAAGGTAATTATAACTAGACATATAAGCCTTAGATAACAATATACTTATTATAAAAATTTGAATAATGGCAAAACACACACAGGTAACTAGGATGGTGAAAAAGAAGAAACAAGACCAGGAAAAGTACCATGCATGAAGCACATAAGACAAAGAGCCCAAGTGGACCAACCCAGATTTCCAATTTCTCCAGCATCTATCAGACGCTCTGGACAAACAAGTCTGATCCACACAGGCCCCACCCCGCTACCCACCAGATCCGCTGCCAACTGTCTGGTGCCAGACACCACAGCACACCACAATCCAAGAGGCCAGTGCCACCCCGGTGGTTTGGAACCCAAAACCCAGGTGGTTATAATGTTAATGGTTTTAATCTAAACAAGACTGGTGTTAAAAAACAAGACCCCTGGGACATACGGTATATAGCCATCTACAGTATGTGTACGCCTGACCAATTTGACCGATCTTCTGGGAAACCTTCTCACTACATTTTGGAGTATGGCTCAGGGAGATACCCATTTATCCACAGGAGCATTAGTGGTCCCAAAGGTGTTGAGTGGCTTGTCAACTCAAGTTCCTCCATTCCAACCATGGCAAATGAGGTCCTACCATGAAAACTTTATAGAAAACTTTGTGATAGAAATGTAACATTATGGAAAGTTTATGGAATAACATATATGGGTGTAATGTTCTGGTGTCACATACTTTTGACCATATAACATAGAGACAGGAGGAGAAAACGAAGCCAAAGAAACAAATCTATGTGAAAAACCATCAACAAAAAGGAGGGAATTTGTGACACTAATGTAAATAATGTCAATGCAAATGTGCCTATTAAGTGTAGGCAGCGTATAAGTATTTTTCATAGCATTGCCTTTTAGGAACTGTAAACTGTGACACAGACAAATAAAAAAAAGAAGAAGAAGAAAAAGAATGAGTTCAATTTCCTAAATGAAAATATAAGTTAAAATTGATCTTTTCATCAAACTAAATCAAGACTAAAACGAACAATTAAATGACTAAACATGACTCGCTATAATGTGAGTTTATTGGCTTTGATAGCAAATACATTAGAAAAACACAACTGATGCAAACATAGAAAAAACCCCAGCAACAGCTAGCTTATTAATTGATGACCCTTGTGCCAACACCATTTCATCACCCCTGTGTATTGTGCATGTCACGTTCTCTTGAACGAGCCGTGTGTGTAGATGTCAAATGGTGTGACAGCTTTCTTTCCCAAGCAGTTAAGCAGAGAAAGCGCTTTCTGATTGTTACAGAGGCAGCCATCACCTTGATGGCTGATGTGCAATAGCTTAATGGTTTTAGGAATCAAATTTCTTTTCAATTGTGGTTTATGCTTTTTTTCTAAAACTGTCTGGAGTTTTTTTTTTTTTTTTTTTTATCTATTAATGTAAAAACAACTGTCACCTCTCCTGTTTTTCATAAATATAGCGATGTTAGCTGTATCGAGAAGGGGGATATCTCGCCTCCTACTGATGATATCACTCGGTTCCATTCTGCAGCACATCATCATTCTGCCCAGTCGCCGGCAGCCACACGCCGCGTGTTTGCAAATCGATAAGAGGAAGGTGAACGCGAGGCAAGCAGTGATGTTCAGTTTCCAGCGTAATATAATAGGGTCACAGTGCCCTCTCCACAGCCACCATATTTTCAGTATGCTTTTAACACTTAACAAGTAGATGGGAAAAAAAATTGGGCGGTTACAGAAAAACTAATTACATTGCGTAAGCAATAGTAATACAAGCACAAAAAAAAAGAAAAAAGAATGTAGTGAAGAACATTGTAGTGGTCATATATTGACCAGTAATTGGAGCTGCGACAAACAGCGGTTAACATAATGAATCAAGATGCAGTTCATTTAATCAATTAAGAAATGATTACCGTGTAGCTGGATCTGATCAAATTAGTCAGATGAAGGTTATATCTCCCAGCCTACTGTAACCAGGTTTAATAACATTGAAAGCAAATCACAAATAACAGCCATAACATCGTCAGGTGAACTGAACAACATTGATTACCAACTAAACACCATCAAATATCTGGTGAGAGGATCATGGGCACCCAGTGAGGGGACCAAAGCCAATGCAGGACAAATGGCTGGCATAATAAAAATGCACCAGAATTAATTTACCAGATACAATTCTGATTGAGCACCCATGGGATGTGCTGGACAAGCAAGTCCTATCCATGAAGGTCTTACCCCACAAACCACAGCACACACTATATCATCCTGGTGTCAGATTCCAGAGCAGAGCCGCTCTGTTTGCACAAGATGGATTTAATGATAATCGTTTTAATGTTGGAAAAAAAAAAAAAAAACTTGCATTTTAGTTTCAGACCAACCAAAATTATTACATTTTGTTTGAGACACTCAAGCAGTTATCATATTTAATTCTACAATATATAAAAAGTTTATGAATTTAATCTGATCCTGTAACCAATAAAAAAATAAATGAAAATTTTCAAATTGTATTGTTTTTTAAGACTGATTTTCATTATATTGATTTTTATTATACTGCACTTTATTCTAACAGCTACTGCATTGCAATGTAAATGATTTGCGACTGCACGATTAGTCACATCATGTTATCACTTGATTAATAAGATCAGAAAGAGTAAATGATATCTATTAAAACTCTATCAAAATGTTTAAATGTCCTTTTCTGATCTATGTAGCTTTGTTTGTAGAACCCTGATGTTGAGAAAACTGGAGTCTATAAACTTCGGACAGTTTTTTCTTTTTTTTTTTTTTTACACTCCAATCTGTTCTGCTAGCATATTTCTTTCAAATGATCATTTCAGTCCAGTGAAATATTTTCCTGGAATGCTGTGTGCAAGTTGATGACCGCTGATATGGAGAAAAAGCCGACAAGCGAAGAGAGAAACTGAGGACACAAGGTATTGACATAGTATTAAGAGTGACACAATCTACCCCAGGAGGAGGACAAATTTATGATGTTGTCACAGTGAGGGATGGCCTGATCTGGAGTGCAATGGCATCCCCGAGGGCAAGAAGCAAACATCTACAGGGCAACGTCTGAGAGAGATAGAATTATCTTCTTTCTGTCTATCTACAGTATTCACTCCACATATACACCCACACGTGCAGACAGTTTGTCCCAGGGTGGTCAACTTCACTGTAGTGTTCTGTCTGATTTGGTAGCTACGATCTTAAATGTCAGTGTGTTTCCCTGAAGCTTGTTTGAGTTTTCTTACGTGTTATTGCATGATTCATCTATGGTACGCCATGTGTAAAATCAGTTTAAATTTTAGATGTTATAGCTGTTGGACTAGGAAGTCGTACATTTTCAGGCCAAAAAAATTATTTCAGCCACTGATATTCTTTCCAGCCCATGGTTAGCCTGAATTCCTCCGAGACTGAGTTATGTACAGATGTCTGAATATGATAGGCACTCTAAAAGGATTTCTCATGCTTTCTTTGGAACAGTTCTGGCTTTCTTCTTGGAACCTTTTCTAAAAGAGGAAAATGATACAAAACTTTTAAGGGATCCACCAGAAAAACAAACTAAAGAACACTTTACCAGTATCAGTACCTCATTTGTAGAATGATATTTTTGCACATTCGTATGTTTAAAGAAATATGTTTTAAACATTAACTTTTTTTACAGCGGGGCAAAAAAGTATTTAGTCAGCCACCAATTGTGCAAGTTCTCCCACATAAAAAGATGAGAGAGGCCTGTAATTTT
>JAQMYJ010000018.1:13588063-13601258 GCA_030014305.1 Clarias laeviceps | reverse complement strand
ACTAATGTGCCACAAACTGGAAGTTAATATCACCAACCATTCCCATTTTATTAAGGTGTATCCATATAAATGGCCCAACCTGTATATAACAACCTCTGTAGTCTAACTAGGGATTGTGAAGTCCAATGGTGATTACCATTGTATTTATTCCTATATTTATGACCGTAGTAGAGCCTCTGGACAACGATAGATAGATAGATAGATAGATAGATAGATAGATAGATAGATAGATAGATAGATAGATATGTGTGAAAACATAAGTGAGAAGGCAAAACAAATGTATTTTGTTCCTTATAGGACACTAGTTCATATGTAAGGCTTAACAGAATGGCACAATCATCAAACAAAACATGATAAAGAAAATGAGGAAATAATCCCTGTTAAAAAGTTTGCATACCTTTAAATTCTTAATATCATGCATTTAGCATTAATGATGGCATCCAGTTGTTTGTAATAATTGTGCATGAGCTCCTTAACTCTTCCAGGTGGTATAACTGCCCGTTCTTCTAGGCAAAATACCTCCAGTTCCTGTATTTTTTTTCTATCTTGCATGAACTGCACGTGTGAAATCTCCCCAAAGTGGCTCAATGATATTGAGGTCAGGAGACTGTGATGGCCACTCTAGAACCTTCACCTTTTTCTGCTGTAGCCATTGGAGGGTCAACTTGGCCTTGTGCTTTGGATCACTGTCATGCTGCAACATCAAGGAGCGTCCCATGTGCAGCTTTAGTGCTGTAGAATGCAAATTTCCAGCCAGAATTTTCTGATAAAATGCTGTATTCATCTTGCTATCAATTTTGACTTTCCTGTGCCACTGGAGCTCACACAGCCCCAAAACATAAGAGATCCACCACCATGCTTTACAGTGGGGATGGTGTACTTTTCACTGTAGTCCTTGGTGAATCCTCTCCAAACATAAAGTTAAATTTTGGTCATCACTCCAAATGACTGAGCTGTGAAGCTTGTCTAGGAGCTGTGTGGCGTACTGCAAGTGGAGCTTTTTGTAGCATGGGCGCAGTGATGGCTTTCTCCTGGCAACTCGACCATGCAGGTCATTTGTGTTCAAGTACCTCCTTAATGTACAACACCACCATTTACTCAATAACCACAATACTTCTGGCAGTAGTGAGGGAAATCTTTTTTGGTCTACCTGACCATGGCTTAGTCTGAACAGAACCTCTTATTTTCCACCTCTTTATCAGAATTTGAAAAGTACTGACTGGCATTTTCAAATGTTGAAATATATATATTTTTTATCCTTTTCCTTTTTGCTTCATAAAGTTCAACTACCTTATTACGCAGGTCCATTGGCAGTTCTTTTGTCTTCCCAGTGGTGCAATATCCAGCCAAGTCAGTGCGTCACCTCATGAGCTAAGAAACTCACTGACTATTTATGCACAGACACTAATTACAATTACAATGAGTCATGGGTGTGGAAACCTCACTTTAATGGCCATTTAAACCTGTGCGTGTCAACCTGTGTGTCTATAATGTGGCCAAACATTTCAGGATATTTAAACTTTTGATCAGGCTTTCAGTTTTCAGTTAGCATTAGGTTTTTAACAGGAATCAAACAACTATGTGATAATAAATAACGATAATGACTTCACGTGACCACTATCCTTTAATTAGAAAAAAAATATTTTGCATCATCAGTCATATTTTTTCCAATAAATAGCAATGTTTAACAATTTCTTTCAGAGTATGCACACTTTTGAGCACAATTGTATATAATTTGCATTTATGTCACTGTTATGATTGTGTTGCAAGCCTCAGATTTCCAGGAACACTAGTTGCTAAGCTGCTATCAGCCTGGAGTCTCTCTTCATGTTCTTCACCGTGTGCATGTGGGTGTCTACAAAGGTCTCCGGTTTCCTCCCACCTCCCATAATAAGCCAGTAGATAGACTGGCTACAATAAATTGCCTCTAGGTATGAATGAGTGTGTGAATGTGTTTCTGCATGGTGCTTTGTGAAGGACTAGCATCCCATTCAGGGTTCCCAGGATAGACTCTGGGACCACCAACCAAGATAAAGCATGAAACCATAAACTACAGGTTAAAAACTGAAACCATAAAACTAGCTAGAAGACAATAATACATAATAAATTCTATTTAATTTCTCTTTTCTCTGCTCCACACATGAGCTCTAACTATAGTCTTAGTCTAACTAGGTGTATGGCTTTAAAGATACTAGGTTTGAAAATTCCTTTACAAGGAACCAGTAGTAGCCGTCTTCTCCTCTTATTATTCAATATTCACCCATGCAACATAATTTTTTATTTCTTTTCATCTTTAATATTAAAGCAAGAATAAAGCAAGCTAATATGTTACAAAGAATGGCATAACTGATTAAGACAAACTGCCACAAGCACCATCTACAACAACAGCTATAGTCATTGACATAAGCAGTTATAAAGACTAATAACCACTACCAGTAACACTACCAGTGATGACAACAACTATAGCAAGTGACATAATGAATCATAAAGCACAACCAAATGCACTTCAATTCCAAGAGACATTCAAGTCAAACAGGGACTGATGATGAAATTTCTGGTGAGCGAATGGCAAAAAAATCAGTTGACATTTACAGAAGACATTAAGTGCATTACGATGATGAGTTTCTTAGTTGCAGTAATACATCTGAATGGTGCAAACATTTTACAGGAGGCTGTACGTCCATGAATGATGATCAAAGCCCGCTGCAGTCGTTCCCAGGAACATTCAGCGAGTGGAACGCGTGATACTTGAAAATCGATGGATAACTTGCAGATGGGTCGTATCGGACTGGGGGAACTATACACACAATTATTCAGAAAATCCACTTGAACACTCACCTGGGAGTTATTACAATATCCACTGTATAGTCATGACCCCTCTCCAAGCTATTGCTACATGCTTTGGTCATTAATGGAGTTCCTGGGAGTCCAGCGTTTCATGCAATCTTACTTTCATAACTATGTTCTGTTATTCTCCACAATCAAAAGTCCCAGTTTGACTTGAACACCCCTCGTATAAGCAGTACCACAAAGAGTAAAGTTCCCTTTACCCCTACCCATCCAAACAAAAGAGAAATGAGACACCCCTACTCCTTCACGTGACCATGCCAAACGGAGGGGTAGGGCTAAGTGTAGGGGTAAGGGGTAGAATTGGGATTGAGCTTAAGAGTAACGGCTATAACCAGTGACCCTATAAAGATTAAAAAATAAAATCAGTGACCTAGTCTGGCTTAAAAAGTAGGACTGGGTGGTATTGACTATTTAAGCCATATCAACATATTTTGAAAAGAGATTTAGAATGAAACAATACTGTGTATATCGATATAGTTTGATGTTTCTTTACATGAGCCATTTCTTTTGTGAATCCATGACAGTGTTTGCATCTGTCCTCTCTCACACTCTCTACACAGCCCTGCCCCTACTCTTCCTCTCCCAGCGTTCCAATGACTTTTTATGCTATTTTGCAAGCATGGCCCAACAGCGTTACATTTAAAAGTCAAAAAGTCTCAGTGAAAATATGAAGTGTAAAATATGCACATAACACGGCATTATCTGCGCTGTAAACTGCAGTACGAAGAGTGTGTTAACCTTTGTGATTCTGCTGCTGCAAACCTGGCCACAAAGCTTTTTACAGTCTGAAAAGTCTCCAGCCCCAAAAGAAAGCGCGTTTCAAGCTTCATTCACCCTGCAGCACCTCGGAGTGGTCACAGAAAGAAGAATATTAAATACTGAGCCCACATCCAAATACATCAAAGTGCTAGAAATGCTACAACTTCAATTTTTAGTGAATTCGTATGCACAAGATGCAGAGAGAATGTCTGCATTATGGTGCTCTGACTAATAACGATGTCTTGACTAGCATGGGTTAAACTATGTCTCCATATTGCAAAGAATTTTATTAGTGAATGCCTATACATAATAACATGGGGAAAAAAATTATAAATTATAGATTCTATTATCTCTATGACACTCCATTGCTCTGCAATCTACCTCAGTAGAACACTTATCTACTTTGTCAAAGCATGTATGTTGTTTTTGTTCTGATTGCATTTTTATTGTTGTATTTAACTCTATTTCAATTAAAATACCATTATATAATTTTTGGTCCATATTTCCCACCCCTCATAAAGAGTCAGAGCTCTAACCAGTGACATTCTCAATGACTTAAACGACAATATTCAAACAGTGAGGAGTGGCAGTGAGTTGACCGCACACTTCATTCACAGGTAATGGTAGCATGCAGGCATCAGGGTAGAAAAGCATCACGCTATTTTTGCAGAGCCACGGGTAACCTCTAGTAAAAAAACAAGTAACCACAACCAGTGACACTATTACTGCAGCGCAAATCACTGACATAACCAGTTAAGAAGACAAATAGCCATTCCAATGACATACCAGTGACCTGACCAATTATAAATAATAGCAGCAATAACCAGTGACGCAACTATTTTATTAAGAGAACCATAACCTTTGAAAAATTCATATGCAAAAAGATCCAACTATAACCAACAACGTAATCAGCTATAGCAATGTAAATTGTCCAACACCCACACAGTATATGAATAAACCCGACTTACACACTGTCAGCTGCGACTCAGTAACACTCACTCACATGCTTCATATTACTGAATGTGAAATCCTCACAGTCCTCACACTGCGGACAAAAGCAGGGGGCAATCCCTCATTCGGCTGCCCGTGAAAACAACAAGAAGCGCCGCCGCACACAACAAACGGCACACAACGACCGAGACGTCACACATGGTCGCCAGAGCCTGGGGAGGAGGTAGAGGGTGGAGAGTGACTGCTGAAGGAGAAGTGTGTGAGTGTGTATGTATGTATGTGAGTGTATTATCCCAGTGAGACACCTGCTATTTTTGTGCAGCGGAGGCAGCACCTGCATGAGCGGCCTGTTGTGCTGATGCCCGCGTGCAGAGCGGCGATAACAGGGAGGCCATTCATGAGCAGCGCCTCTGAGCCAGCCCTGCTCTTTCTCCCTCTCTAACTAACACACACATACACACACATTACACTCCATCTCTTAAACACATTCCAAACAGTGTCTTCTCAACCTCACACATATACACACAGTACTTCCTCACCCTCAAAACACACATTACTCACACTCTTTCGAACTCTCGGGTTAAGACAGACAATCAAACATTTGTACGCACAGGTTTAGTCTCGCTCAATCTCAGGCAATCTCCGGAATACACACCACATTAACGTTCCATATTCACCTGTCTCTTCTAACATGCATACACAGGTTCATTGTAAAACATTCTGCTTCATTACTGAACCTGAATAAAAAAATGTTTCCGAACTGAAAAAAGGATTTTTATTTAAATGGCTAATTAAGATTATATAGACTGCTGTTTGGCTCATATTTCTTAATACTGCGATAAATTCATATTTTATGGCTAAAACGGAGTTTGTTTTAACACTTTTATAAAAATTAAAAAAATGCCTGTGTTCCTAATATATCCTCATTAGAGGAGCTGTTACCTAGAAAAATTATCCTCGCAGTCTGTGTGCTAGGTTAGCCAGCTAACTAAACTAAGGCTAATAATGAGCAAAGCTGTGCTTGTTATTGAGTATTTTGACAGATTTGGCTACCATTAAACAAATTACTGAAGACATAGAAACACAAGCAAAGACACAGATACTGAAATATTACTTGAGTCTGTAATCAACAAATAAAATAGCAGCCATTTTAATAGCAGGTAGTTTATATGGCTAGCTAATTGACATGGCAGTATGACATGTAGTGTTTACATTTAGCATTAGCTAGATGTTAAATCACAGGTTCTAATGATACTAATCACTTCTAAGTAAATGCTATGTTCCTTGGTTATTTTAGTATGTTGCTCTGCAAACATAATATACTATACACTTTGTTACACAGTTTGCTTTGAATGGTTTAAAATGAAACGCTCAGGGGAACAGTAACTTTTAAAGTGGGGCTTCTCGAAATTATTTTAAGCTAGAGACTCCTTTAAACTGGGAAATAAATTCCTTGTTTTCCAAATTTATTTTAAATAACTTCATAAAAATATTAGACAATATTAGACACACAAAAAAAAAATTTTTGTCGCCATAGGGCTTTCTACTCCAAAACATTTGCTAGATATTATTTGAACTTGATATTGTTTGCCAACAAAGTGAGTTCTGTTTTTGCAATTTTGAGAAAAAAATGTTTTTTCAAATGAAGCAAGAAGTATTGCAAACAGATAAAAAATCAGAGTCACAAGGTTTGATAAATGCACAAATCGTGCATTTAAGTGTGAATTTTGTTTGATGTAGAAAAAGCTATAACTCCATCTCCCACAGTTTTGTCACAATTCATAAATCTGTTGTGTAGTTGTGTTTGAGGTTATTTAAGTATGTGATTTAATATCAATAATATATTAGTTAAGTTTTAATAAAAATTTAGCAAGCTGTCTTATTTCACAGAACGTATCGCAGACGTTTGACACATACTTGTCATTTATTACTGCTGGATTGACTTCAATGGCAGTCACAGAGTGTAAACCTCCGTTTTCTTGGCTTCAACAATCTCCACAAATCCATTGAACCATTTAATTCATTCTTGGCAGCCCCTGTTTTGCAGAGCTAGTAGTTCTACTGTACTGATCATGTGACAGAAAGGAGCGGTACAGTTGGCCGGTCACAATATGTTGGCCTTTGTTCAAAAACTGTCGGTATGTGTCGTGCTTTGTCTAATTCTAAAGCTTAGTTTAAAATAAGGTTTTATAGTGGTTTCAAAATTTTAAGATTTGTTATAGTCAACCTTCTCTGGTACAAAATAATAATTTGCCGAAATGACAAAACATCGAAAAATGTTTATCGCATTTTGCTGTCAGAATCTTCTTTTATAGGTTGCTAGTTGAGTTAATGATAGAGTTGGAAATTTCATGCTACCAGTCCAACAGGTTACTAACTATACATACAATAAAAAAAATTTGAGTAAAAAAAAAAAAAAAAAAAAACTTACACTGCCATGAAGGGCTGTAGTTTCCACTACTGTAACAAGATAGTTCTTTTAACCAAGTAAGTATCTATCAAGTAATAAATCACCACTGATTATTATAATAATAATAATAATAATAAATGCTTTAGTAGTCACCAAATACAATGCTTCAAGATAAATGATTAATGAATAGCTGGGAATTTTAGAAGTTAAATAAAGACAAAATTTTCACTTAGCAATAAACTGATTACGGAACACTGCAAGGATGTTGTCTGCATTTAAAATCACTTAGTCCAAATATTCAAAGTAAGCTACACAGCTCATCCACTGAACTCCTCTTTAAAGTTAATAGCACTTCCTTTCAGAGGCTAAATGACAAAGTATGTTATTTCCATACGAAGTGATTTACTTTTTAAAATAACCTTTAAGTGTACAGCGTTTCTCTCTTATCTATTATTAAACATTTTCACCTGCTCTACCTGACAACACTACAAATGTCTTTCAATCACTGAAGAACAGGAAGCAGACCTTCAACCTCCTTCGAGAGATCGTAAGCCTTTTTTTCTAACAGTACAATAACAATTCAAAACTGTGTAAAAAAAAAAAAAAAAGAAGAAGAACAAATATTAGTTTGTCAAATATCAGTTTTTCAATGTCTGAAACTTTATGCAACAGACAGTAAACTGCCTGACTAATTGGTAAATACATTCTGTTGCAAACAGAATGTGAAGGGTTTGAAAGTCAGATGGCTACTCTGGTGTAAGGTGACAGTGTTAATGCTTAAATTCAGCTCCAAACTAATGAGCCTGATGGACAGCATCAATAAGTGAGAATGTGTGTTTTTTTTCCTTCTACGCTGCTCTACATTAGATCAGTGGCTTCCTCTTGAGGAAAAGGATTTCTATCCTCACTTATTTCTCTCATCCCATCCTTGGCTATTTAACGAAACACTGTGCACACTTTTGCTGACTTACAGTTTTATGCCCATGAATTCTACAAGCCAGAAGAAGGAACGACAGAGTGGCAAAGAGAGAGTGACAGAGAGAGAGAGAGAACAAAGAGACTGAGTGCTGATGAAAAGAGAACTGAAGGCAGGGCGTCCGTGTAAAACGCAATGTTACAGGCCTGCTCGAGTTGACACTACACCTTCGGTAAGGTTGAAGCAGCTATAGTCTCAAACGTGAAAACCCGCAACACAAGTGAAGTACTCACTGCTGCTGGATGCACAACCTGGTGTAAACATGCAGATATGATTATGCTTTAGGTAAGACTGATTAGGTGTTTAGGTACTATATTGCTTTCTGGTGGAGAAAAATGATTGCTTTTGATTTCTGTTTAATCTCAAAGGGTGAATCAGATAGAGGGGATCTTTTATTTAACAGTGCTCATGAAATGTAATCTGCTAGCTCAGATCAACACAGGGATGATTTCACCTATCTATATTAACACCCCTGTGCTTGAATAACTGAGGCCATTAGGATTTTAAAGGTGGACATACACACACATATTATATACTGAATATATATAAATCAACTGAGAACCAGTGTTTTCATTGTGCACTTGCTCCACACCACTGCAGGACAGAATGTACTGGTGTACTGAAGATCTTAAACATTAGTCATGCATACACTCAAAAAATGCGCACATCATTACACGTCCATGTTGCGGATTTTTATAAACAAACATGCATTTCTCTCTCTCTCTCTCTCTCTCTGCTCTTTTTTTGTACCATGTGCACAAATTAGGTCCACAAATGTTTACTCACCTGGTAACTTCACTTCGATCAGATCTCTCCGGTACGGGATGCGGCGGGGAGGAAAAACCCGAGGAGGGTCTAGCGCGCGCGCGGTGCGACCCCCGGGCGGAATGCGATTAGTCCGCTTTCTCCCTTTTGACACCTGCGTCGTTTTCAGATCACACAACCCGATGTGGCGACATCCTTCTCGTTCTTCTTCTGGTCCTGCACACGACACCACGACAAGCCGTCCCTTTACGCTCCTTGTACACAACAGTTATGCGAGGCGAGCGCGTTGCCGTTCTTGGCCCCCGCGCTGCACGTGCTGTACGGACAGAGAGAGAGAGAGAGAGAGGCAGAGGGGTAGGTGTGGCGGAGAACCGGAGCAGTCAGAAATACGGCGTTGTGGAGCCGCGGCGCGATTGCGCAAAATCGTTTAAAACGCGCGGCGTTGTCATTGTGCACGGAAACAACGAAAACAAAAATAAAAACACACACACAATTATGTCTTTGTGTTTACAGAGAGCAGTTGTGCAGCCTCGCGAGCCGGGCGTCACAGACAGCGGATCGATGCGGCGTGTGCTTTGGCTCCTCTCCAGATCAGCGCGTCAGTCCGCACGCTGCCTTCAGCGCATTCCCGAATGCGTGCAGCCTTAAAACACACCACCGTGCATGCAAGAGCTCGTGCCATGCATGCACACACACACACACACACACACACACACATCAAGATGATATAGTGCTGCCAGCACAAGAACGAAGCTTTCTTTCTTTCACACACACATTCAAGCACAAACCCAAACCATCTCCAAAATAACTGCAGCTCTATCCTCATGAGCTCATGCACATGTTCAAACTCCTTATCCAATAACTACCAAGAAATGATCAGACTAATGAAGCTGTGGAACATGATCCTGAAAGTTAAGTAGAATCAGATGTCCCTGTCCATGATCACTATCAATTATCCAACACAATGCTCAGTGCAATGAACTCCCAACTTAGTGCATACACAAACACCACAGGTGTACACTAACACTAGTGAAGTTCACCACTGGAGGTTAGTGCTGTGTGTACCTGATCTCATGAGAATACAGTTCCTTTGAGATTGTGGTGAAGTGAATAACGCTGAATATCTAATTATAGTGGCGCATTGGAAGTGGTTGGAATATATTAGGCAGGAAGCAAATATTTTGTCCCTGAAGTTGATGCGTTGGAAGCAGAAAAAATAGGCAAGTGTAAAGATTTGAGCGACTTTTACAAGAAGTAATTTGTGATGGCTAGACGACTGGGTCAGAGCAAACCCAAAACTCCAGCTCTTGTGGGATGTTTACAGGCTGCAGTGATCAGGACCTAACAAAAGTGATCCAAGGAAGAAAAACCTGTGAACAGTGACAGGGCCGTTGCCGGCCAAGTCTAATTGCTGCACGTGGGCAGGGAAGGCTGGGCCATGTAGTCCAATCCAATAGAAGAGCTACTAAAGTTCGAAATAATTAAAAAAGTCAATGCTGGTTTCGATAAAATGGTATCAGAACATACAGAGCATTACAGTTTGTTGCGTATGGGGCGCATTGATGCAGATGTGCCTGCTGCCAAAAGTGGATTGGGCTCACATGGGTACATGATTATTAGAAAAGGACCAGAGAGCAGTGTAAGAAGATGGCCTGGTTTGATGAATTATATTTTCTTTTACAACATGTGGCTTGGTGCATGTGCCTCGCTTACCTTGGAGAGACATGGCACCAGGATGCACCATGCGAAGAAGCATTGTGATGCTTTTGGATTTTCTGTTGGTTCAATGTTCAGTGGGAGGCATTCAGGCGGATGTTATTTTAACACATACCACCTACTTAAACATTGTTGCTAAACATTGTTACACCCCTTTCAGCATGATACTGCACCCTGCCACACTGCAGCAACGGTTCATTAATGGTTTGAGGAACACAATAATGAGCTTGAGGCATTGACTCGGCCTCCAAATTCTCCGGATCACAATCCAATCCAGCATCTGTGGGATGTTCTGGAAAAACAAGTCCGATCCATGGAGGCCCCACCTCACAATTTAAAGGATCTGCTGCTGATTGATGCTTGGTGCTAGATACCGCAGCATACCTTCAGAGTGTCTAGCAGAGACCATGCCTTAAAGAGTCAAGGCTGTTTTGGTATCAAAAGCGGGACCTACTCAATATTAGGAGGGTGTTAATAATGTTATGGCTAATCAGTGTAAATGTAGCAAAAAAAATTAATTAAATTAAATGTCAGTCGATAAATCTAACCTTATTCATCATAACTCATACAAATCTGACTTGTTACTCAACCTCTAAAGAAGATTTGAGTCTTCTTAACTACTACAAAGAAATGATAGATGGCTCCATTTTTCCATGCCATTTCTCCATGCCAATACATAAAAAATATTATACCACAGTGCTGTTGAATTCTCGAATGTGATTAGCCAGAAGGGAATGATTGATTTTCTACAAGCGTGAGGCCATGTCAGAAAGCAAGGCCAAGACCAGGTTTATACAGTATTAACACACTTGATCTGGCATGGTATCATTTCTATAGTAGCCGCTCATTCACTGGGACTCACTGTTCACATGAATCTCCTCAGGTAGTGATATTTTATTTGAGGTGGCATTTATTTCGTTTTTATGGAAGGAGTCTCCAGTGGGCAGCAGAGTGACTTAGTGGTTAGCACTGTTGCCTTGCACCTTCATGTTCCAGGTTCGATTCCTGCCTGGGGTCTGTGTCCAAAGAGGTTGCATGTTCCCCCCAGGCTTGGTGGGTTTCTTCCGGGTACTCTGGTTTCTTCTTACAGTCCAAAGACATGCAAGAAGGTTAGGCTAATTGATGTTCAAAATTGCCTGTAGTGTATGAATGAGCATGTAAGTGTGTGTTTGCCCTGCAATGGATTGGCACCCATTCTAGTGTGTACCTTACTTGTCCTTGTACCCAAAGTCTCCTGTGATGGGCTCTAGGCCCTCGTAGTATAAAGTGTCAATGCATTGCAAGACTCAGAGGTAAAGCTTCTTATCATAGAATCAACACTAACTATACATGGATAAAGGCTCACATTTTAAACAATTTAAATAACACTTGTTAACATGGTAACAGTAACTCTGTTTTGTGTGAAATCACACAACAGCACTCAGCACAACCGCACACCTTATGATGCTACAAGCCTGTTCACAGTCATCTATAAAATTGGTCAGGTTAGAATTTCAATAAAGAGACCATCAGATAAGATGTGAAGGAAATATGTTTTCCTAGCAGCTTCTTCATATCCTGATTTTTTTATTTTTTATGAACCTGGCTGCAGGTCCTGCTGTAAGAGGTGGTCTATTAAAAGCACAAACCAACAACTGCTTTCCTGTAGCCATATAGGTATTGTGTAAAATCATTGTTTTAGTGGTATATGATAAACAATTGCACAGCCCATTATGACCTCCGTTCAAATCATTTTATGCTAAATTTTGGTTCTGGTTATTTTTTTTTTTCTTCAATGGAGCTACACCTCAGATGTATGATTTATGATCAAGCTTTTTCTGATTAACCTCGCAGCCTGTCTTTCCTTCTTTCCCTCTATCTCTTTCTCCCCCTCTCACACACACACACCATACTGAATTCAGAGTTAATTCAACACAGATCTTACAGATGGATCGCCTTGTGATTCGGTTTCAAGCTGCGTAGCGTGAAATGTTCCGTCAAAACTGATACACAATCTCGTAAAATGTAGCCCGCATATGGTCCAAGTCAAACTCACCCCAAGGGAAACTTGGAGCAAATGAATGGGCACGACTGTGAGATAGATTTAAAAAGGCATTATATTAATATATAATGTGATTTCCCGAATCAAATTCCGCACAGGCATATCAGAGATACTGCAGAAATTTGAGTAGCTTCTTGTAAGGATATGGAATTTAAAAGAAGAGAGCACATCAGATCAGATAAAATGTGAAAGAAAGATGTTTTCCTAGCTGCCTACCACTGCAGACTTTTGAATATCGTCTTGTACGGATCTGGAATTTAAAACAAACAAAAAAAAATGTCTGGCAGAATCTAAAATTTTGCCCGATGAAACACTAGAAAGGAAGCATGATCAGAGGTTACTGAAGGGAAAAGGATAATATTCTCCTTGAAAATACTTAAATGTTCCTGTCTGTAGCGTGGCTTGTGTGTTCAGCTTAAAGGTTTAGGAACAGCGCTCTGATCTGAGGCTGAGAAAAAGCGGCACATTCAAGTGACATCTATGAATGTGACCAAGGACAGGATCAAATTATAAAATCACCCAAGGCTAATGTGAGCACAAAGTGTATAATTCAGGTGACAGCCAACAATAGCTGCAGTTTCATGAAGATGTTCAGTTCACCTGACATTGTATCCCATGTTGTTGTTTAAAAAAATAAAAAATCATTGAAATGATACAGTGGGGCAAAAAAGTATTTAGTCAGCCACCAATTGTGCAAGTTCTCCCACTTAAAAAGATGAGAGAGGCC
>JAQMYJ010000018.1:13578948-13587041 GCA_030014305.1 Clarias laeviceps | reverse complement strand
AAAAGTTTGACCTCTGTCATTGCCAACAAAGGGTATATAACAAAGTATTGAGATGAAATTTTGTTATTGACCAAATATTAATCATTAATATTATTATTATATTAATAATCATTTCCCACCATAATTTGCGCATAAATTCATTAAAAATCCTACAATGTGATTTTCTGGATTTTGTTTCTTATTTTGTTTCTCATAGATGAAAATTACTGGCCTCTCTCAGCTTTTTAAGTGGGAGAACTTGCACAATTGGTGGCTGACTAAATACTTTTTTGCCCCACTGTATATGGAAAGTCATCCATTCCTTTTTTAAGCAAATATGAAGTCTTTAACAGGTTGAAACAATAACACGTAAAGAATATGGGATCCCAGGACTGGACTTCATAACCAATGTGTAGGCCAATCATCCACAAGGTTATGACCACTCACCTGATTTAGAGTAGGTGCCCCATTTTTGCCACCAAAACAGTGATGCACTGAGTGTTCTCACACCTTTCTATTGGAGCCAGCATTAACCTTAGACTACACGGACCTGCCTTAACTCCCCAGCCCCATCAGAGAGCCTTGGCCACCAATGGCCCTGTCGCCGGTTCACTGGTGTTCCTTTCTTGGCCACTTTTGGTAAGTCCTGACCAATGCAGACCAGGAACATCCCCCAAGAGCTGCAATTTTGGAGTTGCTCTGACCCATCACATCACAGCAAAATTTTGCCCTCGTCACGGTAGATTTCTTACAAAGGGCACTGGTGGCTCAGTGGTAGGTGTTTTGCCTGCCATGCGAAAGACCTGGGTTCGATTCCCAGCCAATGTTCAAACCCCAGCTGGTCCCAAGCCTGGATAAAATGGGAGGGTTGCATCAGGAAGGGCATACGGAGTAAAAAAACTTGTGCCAAGCTTGTATGTGTGGACTGGATAGTCCGCTGTGGTGACCCCTTGCTGGGAGCAGCTGAAACAACACAATAGATTCCTTACAAAACGTATTTCTGTCAAATGTATATAAAAAAAAAGGTTGATTTTATTAAAAAATATGTGTCCATCAGCATCAGAAATACAAAATTCAGACAACGTTAACAATGATGTATAGTCAATTATTGGGCCTAATTGGACGTTCAGCAAGTCCAGCTGCAGCCAAACATCACTGAATAGTCCGATGACTTATAATGTGTGACCCTGGAATACAGCAGCAGTAGTGGCAGCAGTTTCTTATAATTTTTCAAATTATGCCATTGAATTAGTCTGTTTTGTCTTGGCATTGTCACTACTGTATTGGCCTTCCAGACCTATGGTGTCAGCTGTGGAAACAGTTGTTTGGAATCTGTTCCATAGACTGGAAATGGAATTCCTGGCAACTCCAAACCATCTTGGCTTGCGTTGCACCAAGTTTAAGCATTCTGATGTCTCTCTCTTTCTCTCTCCCTCTCTCTGTCTCTCTCTCTCTCTGCTACCATTGTCTAGTTATAGTTTTCTTTACTTCTGATACCAAGACACGTCAGCTGGACATAATCACATGGTAAATTCTGTGCATAATAGTGTCGTGTTGTTTCTAATGTATAGTAACAATTTATTGACACTGGCTAATCATAATTAAGATATAACACAAAGAGGGCTGTAGTTGTACTGTACACATCCATCATTTAAACCCCAGCAACAGTATGAACTGTTACTATGGGAACAAAATTAAATGTTATTTAACAAAGAAAAACGGTGAAGTTTTTCGCTAAGGAGTCTCCAGTTTCAGCACTTTACAAGTCTTTAAGTGTTTCATCACACATCCAATATATTTCATGTACAAATTATGGTTAAAAGCACGACTTAAAGCATGCATACTATATAAGAAAATAATCAATGCCTAGTACTATAGGTGTGATGCGGATGTCATTTGGGGTTTTTACTACCTGAAAGTTATGCGTTTATTTACCAGATTCTTTCATCTACAATGTCTTAAACATGAGACCAAATACATTCTGAGTGAGCATTTGTTATACGGCTGACTGTGAAAAATATAATTTAACATACACACACACACACACACACACACACACACACGCACACACATACACACAGTGAGTGCAAACACAGCTGAGGAGTGCTACAAATACAGGTCACAAAACAAAACAAAAAAATATAAAAAGATCTGTTAAAAATTTGTTAAAAGGCTGACTGTGATAAATGCAGTTTATACACACCCCAAAAAAATAAACACAGTAAGTGCTAATATCGAGGAGTAACAAAACAAATAGTGATAATTAGGCATGGTGCACCAAGCCATGGATTTTTTTTTTTTAAGAACAATTATTCAATAGCATTACATTTTGATGGCCAGATTCGCACCTCCAGGGTTGCCTTGCACCTCCAGGGTCGGGGTTCGATTCTCGTCTCGGGTCTGTGTGCATGGGGTTTGCATGTTCTCCATGTGCTTGGTGAGTTTTCTGCGGGTACTTCAGTTCCCTCACGCAGTCCAAAGACATGCAAGTTAGATTAATTTTTTGTTCCCAAATTGTCCATATTGTGTATGTGCCCTGCGATGGATTCGCACCCTGTCAAGGTTATGCCCTAAGCCTCTGTACACACCACTGTACACAGGATAAACGGTATAGCAGATGAAGACTACTGCATATGGTAGACAAATGGACCAAATTATTGTGCTTTCAGCTGATGTTTCAAGTCTGGAGTTGGAAATTGTAGCCAAAATGATGGTGTCTTTCATGCAATAAAAGAGAAACACTGTGAAAGAGAAGACGTTTGGGGAGCTTGGGGTGTTTCTGCATGGACGTCCTGGAAGAGCTGGGTCTTCAGGCATTTCTTGGAGGTTGTAAGGGAAAAAAATCGACGCCAATTGCCGTGCAATTCATTCCGCCATTACAAAGCCAAAAATGAAAAGAGTTTGCAATACAGAGATTGATTAAATGGGATTCTGGCTCCCATGGGTGAGAACCACATCCATAGCACATTATTGTCTTTCCCCTGCTTCTAACGCACTCGATACAATTCACTAAGCAATTATCATATCTTTCATAAAATGGGTTGAGTGTGTTAGAGCGGTGAGAAATGTAGGGCATGACGTTAAACATTACCGTAACTGAGAGCAACTGCTTTTTGCAGAGGTTGAGAAGCCCACTTTAGAACGAGCTCGATACAATAAGATGGTTAATAAAACGTGAATAGTAAGAGACCACAATCGTAATCAAGTGAAGAAATGTGGTCAGGAGAAAGTAATGAATGAGTGTGAGCGGAGATCATTTAAACGCTTGGTGGCAAAAACTTCACGATAGAAATCAGAGCTGTGTTTAATAGTGGAAGGAAGAGAATTTCCACAAACTCAGGGAGCATAAAGACTGGACTTTGGAACAATTGAAAAAGGTCATGTAGTCTTATGAGTCCAGATTGACTCTATTCCAGAGTGATGTGTGTGTGAGGGTAAGAAGGGAAGAACATGAAGCGATACACCCATCATGCTTAGTGGCCACTGTACAACCCTATGGAAGCAGTGTTATGATCTGGGGTTGCTTCAGGTTGTCAGATCTAGGCTCAGTAATGTTATGTGGCAAAAAATCAAGTCAGCTGTCGACCCGAATGTACCGACTAGCCAGGTTTTCACATCAATGTGTGTGTTTTTAAAAAAATAATATTTCAGGCCTCACATTGTGAAAAAATGTGGTTAGAGACCACAAAATCAAACAAAATAGTAGTATGAGCAACTTTTTTAAGCTAGTATATCTTTTTCTCACCTTTGATATTAATAAGATTTTTATTATTTTTCATGTTAGCAAGAACCTGAAAACTTTTTTTGTTGTTAATTTACGTTCTTGCATGTATGTAGCACCTTAAGGTCCTGGAGGAACGTTGTTTCGATTCACTGTGTACTGAACTGTATATGGCTGGAATGACAACCTACTTGACTTGACTTGACTTTTTGCTTTGGTTCTCAGTAGGGATGGAAGCACTGAGTGGAATTTCCCTCAGAATATTACAGACGATGCGTACACAATGACTGCATTCAAAAAACTTCACAATTTTTTTTTCTTTTTTTATTAATTGCTGGGTGTTGCGACCTCATAGCTTAAGGGACATTTGAGGTTCAATCCTGAACTTGGGTTCCTGTCTGTGTAGGTTTCTCGTGCATCCATGTGGGTTCCCTCATCACACTCAGTGTTCCCGGTGTTAACTCTGCATCCACTTTCCAATGATCCAGTCCATAATGAAGATACATTAATGTTAAATGATTACATTACTTTAGATAGACAAAAATATCTGCATTGCTATACAAGTGTTAAGATATGCTATATTGAGGCTTACGTTTTGAGGAACATTTTAATTAAAACAGTATTTTTACTGCTTTTACTGTATAAACATCAGAAATCACACTCTCTTAGCAGGTTGTTTAAAGGACTTTTCACGAGCTAATCAGCTAATTAAGGAAATCATTTACAACTATAAACTTTATATTATCAGCCACTCTCATAAAATATAACATTGCAAGCAGATATTTTATTTTTTTGATGTCAAACTAATTCAAACTTAAACATCTTACTACGATGGCACATTTGTATGGAAACATATCTTATATGAAACATGTCTTTAAGACTGCAATTCAAGAAACCAGGACTAACAGTTACTTACTACATGCAGCTTCATGTATTCATAAGCAGTGGTTTTGCAGAATCCAAGGAAAGAAGCTTGTTGCCATCTAGTGGTTCTGGTGAAAGCTGTGTTTATACAATATCTAATCTCTGGTTGTCTGGAAGTTACTTCATTTTCTAACGTCAGCTCGGACAATAGTGAAGGTTGTAATACAAATTACAGGTTTATAAGAACATATTCAATCTCTACTCATCATTTCTACATTAACAATTTATGTGCGAGACACTCCACATAATCTCAAATATATATATATGCTTTAAAAAAAAAAGAAAAAAAGAAAAAGTCAGTTTTAGGCTAATTGCCGTTCCCAAATTGCCCATAGTGTGTGAATGAGTGTGGCACCCTGTAAGGATGTACACTGCCTCGTGCCCCAAGTCTTTTCTTATACAGTAGTCTCCAGGCCTCCCTTGATAAAAAGGTATAGACGACAAAAATCAACTCTTGGTTGAAGAAGCTCGATGTAATGCGACAAATTTATCAGCATTCATATAAGTCTTCCATAAGAGGACAACTCTTTGCCTGCTAAACCTCATACGTGGTGATGCACTGAATGTTCTAGTGACTTCTAGTCAGCTTCATTGGCATCTCTGTGGGATCAGACCATAAAGGCTGGTGTTTAAAATGCTAGCCTGTGAGGGTAGATCCTTGGGTGCCCATGATTCTGTTACTAGTTTACTGGTATATAAATGCATAAATAATCAATTGACCTGATTGGTGTATTATAAACTTTTGTAAGGAATGAAAAACAACAAAAATGATCACTAAAGAAGTGTGGTGTGACTCAATGAAAAGAGGGGTTAATGTTACCACTGAAAATATGATTATTTTCCAATAACTGTATAACCTGAAATGTTTTCCTAATGAACAAAACAAACTAAGTGATTATAGTTACAAATGACAATGTGGAAAGTTTGTTCTCTTTTACAGTCGAAAAAAAATGACGTAGATTAACATATTTGATTTAAATTAAAGCTGGAGGTAAAACCATTAGCTGGGAATTGAGCTGAGAATTAAACAATACCTTCTAAAGAACCCGATATAAAAAATAATTAAGAATATTCTTAAGGTAGTCATCATTACTTTTATTAATCAGTTACATTACAGCACATACATTCTTCAGCTAAGAAAAGGATACACAAAGAAAAAAAATAATTATGCTTCTTTCACCAATGGAAATGACTACACACATACATGGCTGCAGCTGGAAAAGAATAATAATAATAATAATAATAATAATACAGTAATAATTTTATATATATTATATGAGGGTTTCTAAAATGTTTTTTCCCCCCAAACATATGCATCATAAAGTTTAGGTTTATTGCCATTTGGTGGTGAGTATCCACACTGTGAGACTGTAGGTTACACATAAAATGTGTGTGAATTTAAGGTTATTGCGCTTTTAGACACAAAAAAAAAAAAAAAAAAGGTCTTTTGTGGGATTGTTTTTGTTTTGTTTTTTCTTTTAGTTTGATGATCTCAGAAAAAAGTGGCTTTACACTGAGGACAAATGCAAATCTAATTATCTGGGGACAGGGTTGAATTATCCTCTTCCCACTTCAACCAAATAGCAATAAAACTACTGTCCAGTCCCTTAAGAATGGCTTTGATTTAGATAAAACTAGAGCACTAGAGCAAAAACTTACTCTTAGAAAAATAGATTTGTAAGTTCTTCGTAATGTTCTTAAAATGCATTAAGTATAGCTAAACTGCGAGAAATGTTAATGTCATAAATAGATTATAAAAAAAAAAAACGGTCTGCAATAAGAAATACCAAAAAGAGGAAGGATATCTTAAAAACTAGCAAAGTGCTTTTCTTTTATGTGTTTATATTCAAAACCTCTTAAGCTTTACCAACACTGCCACTATGAGAAAGAGGAAAGAGAAAGGAGTTGAAGAATGTCAGAAAGTTTGGAAAAGAGAACAGAACTTCCCTTTTCTTATTTCTGAAGAAAACTTGTGAATTAAAAGGTGAGGCACTGACACGATGTGTGAATAGATTGTATAGTGTGGAAGTAAATAAGTGTCACAGTGAGAGAGTGAGAATGTGTGAGACAGGACATTTAGGGAAATATATATACAAGATTTATAGTGTTCAGGAAAGCCACAAATGGAAGTCAGAGGAAAACACCATGACGAATAAGCTCAGGTAGAAAGAGAGCACAGAAAGCGCTAGTTACGATAAGTTGAAGCGTTATCGTGGAGAATGAAAGATGAAAGCTACATTCATGTGAAAGTGTTATTTGCGTGAAAAAAATGGACGCCTTTTATTAATATTGTTTTTTTTTGTTTTGTTTTTTTAAGTAAAGTGGTGTGTGGTGGCGGGGCGAGTTTTATTTTAGATATCTCAAGGTTGCCTTATTGTTGTATTCACAGTAACCCAAGTTATATTGCTTGCTGCCTAAATTTATCGCTCAGCTCATGTCCTGCTAAACACACACCCAGACACAAGATGCTGCTGGCTGGAAATCCGAATGCATTACGAAAGGGACAAATAAAACTGAAAAAGGGGCCACGAGAAGTGTTTGAGATCAAAAAGCATTTTAAAGAGTCTGTAATAAATCAGTACACACACACTTAATCCATATAACGGTCTCTACAAGGTCAGACAAAACACCCAATCTGTCCAGCAGAGAGCACACACACACACACACACATACAGGAAAGAGCAAAAAATTAAATCCTCTAGCCCAAAACAATAAACTAAACAAGAACCAATCGAAGAAATTGCACTTATGGCAGTCTCCTTGTAGATGCCTCGAGCAAAAAAGAAATAATAACATCATAATACAATAATACGAAGAATTAACGACAATAGAGTTTGTGTGATTTTTTTTTTTGCCCTGCTTTACTGGACCCACAAGGTCCTGCTTCGAGATGTTGTACCATCCAGGTTTACATGTTAACATTTACCAGCCTACAGAGTGGAAGTTGTTGTTGAAGCAGGCTCTTCAGTTGACACTGGAGTGTTCGTTTGACCTGGACTGAGCTTTGAAACTGCTGGATTTTCAGGCATACTGGGCGGTCAGTTCCTGACTGATGAAGCGGCGCAGGCGCTCCAGGTACTGGCTGTAGAGCTCGATGTCATTGTGGCCGGCTCCCTCCACCCACAGCGGCTCCACGGCCTTGGGGCAGCGCTCAAAAAGGGCAAGGCCGTGCGAGAAATCGATCACCTCGTCCTCGGTGCCGTGGATGATCAGCACAGGAGACGTGATCTTTGACACCTTCTCGATGCTGAAAGAAGAGGTGGGGTGTCGGTTAATACAGGACAGAGAAAGTGAAGAATGTCACAGAGATTACTTCACAAAGGGATGTTTGCAGGGGGTGTAAAACTGACAATGCTGCAAACCCGCCCTCTGCCGTTTATTTTTTGTGGCTGAGTAACTTTAAACTTTGTTGCTAACAAATAGTTTATGCATAGAAGTCTTGCTCAGTGGATACCGTAGACTTGCACAA
>JAQMYJ010000018.1:13566448-13576448 GCA_030014305.1 Clarias laeviceps | reverse complement strand
TACTAGCAGGAGTACTAATAACAATAATAAGGGACATTATTAAAGTCAAGTCAAACCAGGATTTATGATGAAATTACTTGTAAATGAGGGCTTAAAACTGACAGACATTTACAAAAGTTTTTAAGTACAGTACGGTGATGAGACTCTAGGCTACAGTAAAACATATGAATGGTGCAGACATTTAAAATAACTGTGCTCTGGTATTCTGCGCAATCAAAAGCCCCGGTTTGACTTGAACACCCATCATAGTAGTAGTTGTTGTAGTAAAAAAAATTATATTAATATCAAAACCCAACTTTTTCTTCTGTTTTACAACTTTTCGAAAATGTTCTGATAAAAAAAAAAAAAAAAAATGATAAAAGGCAGTATATGACATCTGGTAGAGTTACGGACATCTGGTATAATTTAATTTAAATGTGAATCAGCATAAAGAATTTAAAGTCATTAGACCATATTCAGAGGTGGGTAGTAACGAGTTACATTTACTCCATTCCATTTACTTGAGTAACTTTTTGGAAAAAAAATTACTTTTTACTGCACCATACTTTTTACTTTTACTTGAGTAGATTTGTGAAGAAGAAACGCTACTTTTACTCCGCTACATTCAGCTACACTCTAACCATTAATTCTACACAGGCAGACGGTAGGTCTACCACATGACTGTTTCACCAATCAGACGCAGCAACAATAATCACATGACTCCGTTTGAACAATCAGGTCAGGCGGCATAGTGGGGGAAAAAACCTTCAGCCGGTGTTCTATAAATTCATCTTAACTGTGAATCCATCCTACATACGCTCACTTGATCATGTGCAAACAAAGGTTTCCGCATCTTTCTCTAATTTTGCGGAACGCCCATGAATCCATGCTGCTACTAGAGGGATCTTGCAGTTGGTGAACAATCTTGTGGTGAGTATAGAATGCTTTTTTTTCATGTTTGTGTGATTATATGTCAACTTTAATTCTACATATAATGTTACTTTAACAGTCTATGAATGTATAAGTATTTTTTGGTACAGAATTAGTCGCCAACACACGTGTTGTACATTTTTATGCTTCCCAAAAAGCATGTTTCACTTGCAAAAGATATACACACACACACACACACACACACACACACACACTACTTTACCCACTACTGACCATATTTATCTCCTTCACAACAAGTGATGCAAACTTTTAACCTCATATCAATTTGATTCATTCAATAACAACATTTTAGCATCAACTATTTAGGCTTGTGATGAATTTGAGTCAAACTTCACTGAAGTATTGAATTTAATTAGTCTGTTCCAAGTACTATTCATTTACATTTACATGTATTCAAGGTAAACCAGAAAAAATATATAGTAATCAAGTACAACAGTTACACAGGACTCTGCACTAATCACACACATATTTTATATTAATGCTCTGAATCGATAAAAAAATTATAATCTAGTTAATCACAGTCATAGTCTCAATTTTAAAATACTCAGATTTACTTGTATTATAAATGCGCATTGTTAAAATAATGAAAATCATGACTAACTGGTTATAGGAAACAGATAATGCAGTTTTATAAAATCTAAGTCATAATTATAAAGCTGATTGGTGTGGATAATATAACGTAACGTAATACAATACATCGATCGGCCATAACCTTATGACTACCCACTTTATATGAAGTATTGTTACTTACATTTTTTGACTGGCTGTAGTCCCGACTCTTCTCTACTGTAGTACATTTGACTCTTTTTTACACAACTCTCACTATTTAGGTTTATCTACCAGTGTGATTTGGAGGTCTGATGGTCAAAAGCAGTAAAAATTTACGTTTAACTTTAGTATGAACGATTCCTAAATAACCAAATCTTCCCTCACTGAATGACTTTTGCTCACCTGGTGCGCAGTGCGTGCCATGCAGCGTCTATGTCAGCGTAGAGGTTCTTCTCAGACGGCTTCCCTGTGCTGGCTCCATAACCCGAGTAGTCGTAAGAGAAGATGTTGCAGTTGATGCGTGTGCCAAGCCCGATGTAGAAGCTACTCATCTGACCCAGATCCACAGCATTACCATGGGAGAACAGCACCGTGTACCTGCAACGATGAACATGCGCAATCCTTAAAGGAACAGAAACGCTTTAGCACGGATATGAATATAAAGATTTTTTTTTTTTTTAATAGAATGCTCAATAATAATTATGATGTTTTTTGTCCATATGTGTAAGATTTATCCATGCTATAAAAAAACAAACTTCTGACATTAAATGCTGTTTTTGTGCAATTATAATGATTAATAACAGATCACACATTTTAAAAAGTCTTAAACAATTATAATAATGACTGCAACCATTATTATATAGTACTATAATTAAACAAACAGCAGCATATTTATTCAGGAACATAAATAAATTGCTGTAAAAAAAAAAATAATAAAAAAATTAAAAATTACTGTTGTTTATTGTTGTCATGGGAAAGTCTATATAAATGAAGAGAATTTTCCACAGTGTGGGAAGGAATACATAAGGACGAGTCATAAATTATCTGCACTCTGGCTGTAACTTATTTTAATAAAAAAATACAAATATATAATTTTTCTTCTAGTGTTTCTTTTTTAATAATCTCCTTGCTTTTCAAAACACGTCGTGCATGTGTCAAAAATCTTTCGTATTCATAAGTTTTTGGCTGAGCCACGAATGCACCGATGTCTTCACTTTTTCAACAGAAGTGTATCGTCGTCCTCGTAGAGCTTCTGATGAAGGCCCAGGGGACCAAACTGGTATATATATCATATAGGGAGGAGGCTTTAATACCTTCAGTTCTGAGCGTCTCATTGTAATGAGCTCTGTAGATTGTTGAACCTTTTTTATGATAATGTTTCAATTCTGGCCCTTAAGAATCCCAGAAAGATTCTACTTTTTCTTGGTCAGCGATTGAGATGTTTCCGTTCCATACTCTGATGTTTACTCTCAGGCTCGTGGTGATTCCATGTCTCGTCACCAGTAATGATTCTCTTTAAGAAAAGTTCACCTTTACTAGAGTATCGCCCAAAGTTTGTTTGCGGATATTCAAACGCTTCTGTTTTTGTTCTTCCGTGAGTTGTTTCGGCACCAGATACACCCTCAGACCACACACAAAAATGAAAAATAAAATGAAAAAAATCACTGCACGCTGCTTTTCTTTCATGCAAGTAACAAGTGGTGCATCCCGTTCTGCTCGCACTGTGGTTGCAAATTAACTGATGTAACATGTTCACACCTGCACAGCAGTGGTTGCGGAGACAGTAGCCTTGAACAGAAAGTGATGAAAAGACCAGCAGAATGTTTAATCTAACTGGAGTGCGGATAATGTTTGGTATATTAACATTAACGCCTGGGAAATTTATACCTGGCTGTCGGGGCACAGCGGATGTACATGCATCCTACTTTGTTCCCACGACTGGAGCGAGTCAGGAAGACTTCTGTCCTGTCAAGCTCTCTTTGGGAGTACTGGAACTCGGCTCGCTCTGACAGATGGAGTTTCCACCTGCCCTCTCCACCTCGGTCTCCTCCACCTCCTCCTCCTCCTCTCCGACTTAGGCGAGACCGCAGGCCCGACGCGCTCTGGTTTGATGTTATGGTCGTGGGCGAGTCAAGTTCAGGCAGTAGAGTGTAAGTGGGCTCAGGGGGGAGGAAGGCCAGTTTTGCTGCGATCCGACTCGGGCAAGGGGGGCAACAGAAAAGGCCGCACAACTCGCTCACCGACAATCCGTTCATCTTTCCAGCACCAAGTAAGAGAAAAGTCGGGAAGAACCTGGGAACAAGACAGACAGACAAAGATCAGCCAACATGATTTATTTAAAACTCAAACATAAAATATGGCCACCACACAATTTGTCCCATATTGAAATTTAAAAAATTGAGATATGCTCTGTAATGCTCACATAAATAGCTAACAAGACAGAACAACTTTAAATATCTTCCTTGTAATAATTACAGAACAATCAGCTGAGTTTTTTTGTGTACTTGCAACCTCAAGGGGCATAACAAAAGTCTTTCATGGCACAGTCCATAGATGTTGGAAGTGGGGGCACCAGTCTCTCGCACCTGCACCCTTATTGTCTTTCCTCATTTTTATTTCTTTCTACAATGCTGAAGGCGTCAAACATGTGCAATCTCCTTTGGACAGTCAATATTGAGATGTGTCTGCTTCTTATGCTCTGTATGTAAATCCTTCATAATGGCTCTTATATGAGGTGTTGTTTGTTAATTGGTGATTTTTAAGGCTGGTAACTCTAAATAAACTTCTCCTCTGGTAAGTTTTGCTCTTGCTTTCCTGAGATGGTTTACATGAGAGCCAGTTTCATCATGGTGCTTGATGGCTTTTGTAAATGCTCTTGACAATACTGTTCTTGCAAGAGCTATTCCAGAACAGCCGACCTTCATGACTTAAAATAACAACTGACTGCTTACCTAATGCCATATGTGTTATTTCAAACTTTTAAAATCTGTATTCAAATTTTGACTGGTGGCGTAGACCTGTAGTTGCAAAATAAATAACATATTCCTAATATTATTAGGTATGGAGTGCGGGGACATCCTTTAACAACTCCACAAACACGAGTGTTCTATTGCTTTCATACAACAGCTCTACTACTGAAAATGTGTTTTTATTTGTGTATTCACAATTTGTTTCTTTAATCTCAGTTCAAAGAATTGTTCGTACAGGGATTAGGGTCAAACATTGATAAGCAGTGAACACTCCCTAGTGAAGCCGATTGAGAGACTTCTTAATTTGCAGACTCAAGTGAAGGCAATGTTTCATCTTAAGTTGTAAATTCTTTCCAATCCATTCGCGGACTCAAAAATTGTCAAATGTAACATGTGAAAGTCGCTGCCTGTAGTCCAGCTAACTCGCACTGAATGACCTTGAGTAGTTTTTTTGTGTACTTCTACTTTTTAAAAAGTAGTTTTTAAAATCTTAAATTTTACTTCTACTTAAGTATGTTTTGTTTAAAGTATTGTACTTCGCTATATTTTAAATCATATTCACTACTGAGTAAAAAATAAATGAATGAAAATGAAAAACCTGGGAAACCACTGCACTGATTGACTGATGGACGTGGAGAACAAACCCGCTAAATTCACAAGAACGATGGAGACGGACAAAACAGATGCCAGTGATGCAGACTTCGCTGAAAGCTGAGTAACGGCCACTACTATGTTGTATACCACATTATGTATGTACAGTATGTTCCCCGTTTTTGCCGCCCCTCCCCCAGTGTGTGTGCTGCAGAGGTGTGTGGTGAGAAGGAGAGAACGGAGTATGAGCTCAGGTGTGCTGCTCACCCCGAAATGCTCTATTCTTTTACGCTTTTCTTTACTTTTACTTTATGTTTTGTATTATAATTTTGTGATGCTGAAAGAGGCCGATAAAGTTTTGGTGCTGAACGTTATTCTTGGCTCTGAGCTCTTTTTCCTCTCGGCTATCCGGCGCAAAGCGTCACATCATATTTAAACAAGCACTTTGATTTCAAGCACAAGAAAGGCAACAGCTTTATTATACAAGGGTGTTCCTTCAATTAAAAACAAACTAGTTTGAGATTTATATCTACTTGTCTTTTTTGAACTACACTAGAATCCCCCATCCCACCTCCGCTGTTAAAAAAAGTAACTCTGTAACTTTTACTCAGAGTAAATTTTTAATGAGCTACTTTTTACTTTTACTTGAGTAGATTTTTATAATGGTAACTTTACTTGTACTACAGTAAAATTTCACTGAAGTAACAGTACTCTTTCCACCTCTGTCTAATAACAACAAGAACTGTTTAGGACTAAATTCAGTGAAAAAAAATTATTTAAAAAAAATTATTAAATAAATTGTTCAAACAGACCTAACTAGACCTGGGGGAAAAAAAACTATTTTTGGCTAGCAGGTGCTTTCAGTACTCCAAAAATTTTTTTCCAATATCCCTGACACAGTCTTAATCTCTTGCTGGTACATCGGATCTGCTAGCCACAAGCCAGAACCAAATTACCAAATACATCCATGCATTACAAAAAAAAAAGTCACAGAAGTTCACAGTCAACTAAGAAGCTTGTAGGACAAAGAAAATGTATGTTTCTTTATATGAGGGAGTACAGGATGCTGAAGAGGTGCTACATGCTGATTTTCTTCATTCAGATGCATTAACTGTTTTATGATGTGTACAGTTTGAGAAACAAACTCAATATGTCAGAAAATCACTTACGGATCCTGAGTAATAGTGACTCATTACCAGAGTTTCTGTGTATCAGGCGCTTTTTTCATATGCAGTGCTCTTCATTCCAATTATAGTTCCAATGATGCTAGATGAAATTCAGGCTCTACATTTTGTAGATTTGTCTGAAAGAAATTCTAACTTACTGCTATGAACTAAACAGTGGTTATCTCTGATTTAAGAATTGTTTCTGGGTTATGAGAGCAATTTAACAAAAAATCCTGGGATGATCACCGTTTGATTTTTTTTCTTGTCATTGTAAAGGTGTAAATCACTTTGTGTAGTAAATCTGAATCTCAAGCTGTAAAACAATGTGCCGCATTGTTATTTAAATTAGATTTTTCTTTTATTGCTTATTCTAATATACACTCACTAGCCACTTTATTAGGTATACCTCATCAGCTGCTAGTTAACACAAATATTTTATCAGTCAATCACATGGCAGCAACTCTATGCATTCAGGCTTGTAGACATGATCAAGACAATCTGCCGAAGTTCAAACTGAGCATCTGATTGTTGGTCCCAGACGGGTTGTCTGCGCATTTGCAAACTACTGATCTACTGGAATTTTCACAGACAACCTCTGTAGGGTTTACAGTGAATGATCTGAATCTAGTATGCACTCCCACAGAAAATCGAGGCTACAATTCACACAGACTCACCAAAATTAGACAAAAGAAGATTGGAAAAACATAGTCTAGTCTGATGAGTCTCATTGTCCGCGGAGACATTCAGAATTTCTAGTAAACAGCATGAAAGCATGGATCTGTCCTGACTTGTCACAATGGTTCAGGCTGGTGGCGGTGATGTAATGATGAGGGATAATTTGTTGGCACATTTTGTTCACATTAGTACCAACTGAACGTTGTTTAAACACCACAGTATTGTTGCTGACCATGTCCATCCCTTTACAACAACAGGATAACGTGCTACTGTATGTCACGAAATAATCTTACACTGGTTCCTTGAACATTACAATGAGTTCAATGTGTCACCAGATTTTATTCCAGTAGCACACATTTGAGATGTGGTGGAACGGGAGATTCGCATCATGGACGTGCAGACGGAAAAAAAAAATCTGCAGCAAATGAAGGTCAACAGGGACAAATTCAATTCAACATTGCTGAAGCCAAAAAGTACTAGCAAGTTGTATCTAGTCGAGTGGCTGTTGAGTTTACATTTACAAACTTTGTATTTATTAGGTCTTACTGTATAAATAACCATTTGACACTGAAATGGTCAAAATGCCTGCCATTATAGAATGTCGTCATGACATAAGGTCCAGGAGTCAGAACCCTGACCACATCAGACCTCACTGGAGTAAATTATACCAATCATTTCACGTTTATGACAACTGAATTCCACTACAGCAACATCTGACATATTTAAGAATACATCTATCAGGCTTTTAAATTATTAGAGCTCAGTATGTTCATGAAGCCCTACCACTGCCTCTACTGCAGCCCACAGGAAGTGCATCCAAAACCAAACAAATATTCCAGACTTGAAGTCAGTTTTCCAAAAAATGTTTGAAACTCGCTGCCTGTAGTCAATGCTAACTCGCATTGAATGACTGGAATGTTCTATGATTCAATAGTTGAAGTTTATCCAACACTGCGCGAGTCTGAGTGGGGTTGTGCCAGGATATCCTTACTCATGGAATGTTCCTGCCTTGTCCAATCAGGAATTAATAAATCATGCCAGGGGCGTCTAGAGAGAAGAGATTGGCCTCTAGCGAAGGAGCAGATAGCTCTTTCCATCAAGTGAGTTACGCGGCTCCCTACAGCGTGTGAGCAAGCAGTTCAAAAAGGTGCGGCTGGCTGGCATCACGTCTCGAAGGAAACAGCCTTCGCTCTCCCTGGTGGGTGGTTGTAGCCTTGATGGAAGAGTGTCCATATGATGGGTGGGAATTGACTACGAATTAATTATACCAATCATTATACGTCTGTGTCAACTGAATCCCACCAAAGCAACATCTGGCATATTTACTGTAGGTACTAAACATGTACCAAACTTTCAGTTCAATATAGCTCATAATGTTTACGAAGGCCCGTCCCCTGACTCTACTGAGGCCCGATGATTGACAGGAAGCGCATCCAAACACAACCAACCAAACATTTCAGACCGGAAGTCACTTTTTCAAACAGGTATCAGCGACTTAAAACACTCTCGTTAAAAACACCCCCCCCCCGCCCCCCAAAAAAAAAAAAACACTTGGGCTTCTCGTTGTTTAAAACTGTATTACAGGGCCAATACTTCTACTGGTAACCGTAAAATACTTATTTTATATCTTACTATACCTCCGTTAAAAAAAACTAGTGTAATCTTAACCATTGTATTAACCCGTTTCATAAAGTATTTAACGCAAGCGAGACATTTAACAGCAGCTTTCGTTAAAGAGACAGCAAAAACAAGCAGGCTAGGTTACATTAGCGAGCTTCCTGTCTCCTAGCTGCACCGCGGAACTTAGCCTTCACCTCTCGGTGTATTATTAGACATAAATATCAATATAAATGTATTATTAAAACGTACTACAAGCGTGGTGAAAACAATTTGTCAATATTTAATCAATCTTAAAAGTGTAACCTTGCGGTTTAGCTATTTTACTATCAAAATACCAAAAGCTGCTAGCTCGCCAAGCTACATGCTGCATCTCAAACTACTCGACTCTTCTAATAAGAGTGCACTACATAGGCTGTGTAATAATGTTAATGTTCTGCACTACATGAACAATAGGCAGGGATTTGGGATTGAACCAAAAGGAGTTCAGCTAAAACTTGACTAGTTCGGCATCGACTGCTATAGTTAAACATAGACAACCGATAGAAAAAAAACAACTTACCAACAACTAGCAGAATCTCAAAGAGGTCTTTATGTTTCTATACATGCCAAAACACTAAACAATCTATTCCCCGTGTAACTAAAAATCATCTTAGGGATTAACTGCAGGTACTCATCCGGTTTCAATAGCTGTTTTGCTAACCGTAACGACAAGCTACACATAGTGTGAAGGCTGAGATTTCATGTTTGACGTGTTTACGACTCGTCTTTTTCCAAAATAAGAGCAATGTGCCATTTTTGTATGCAAAAACTCATTCATCTCATTCCAAATTAGCTCATTTCCTTTCTAAACAAAAACTGTGCTTGTAATAAATAATAAATGCTGTAATCAATATTTTCATTGTATTCTTGTCCATACCCGCCCTTTATATTTTCATTAAAGTCACTCAAGAAGGCATGTTTAGTTACATTTGCATGGTCACACAAAGTTAGATTAACATAATTAAATATTTATTATTCTGTAGAAAGTTTAATATATGCTCCCCTAAATGAACTTAAATATGACTAATAATGAAGTCTACAGGTTTTCATAGACTAAAATATTCAACTTTTATCGAATAAAACTGTTCAGATGCTGTTGGTGATGTTGATGCCTTACAGCTCCAAATGTCTTGACTTTGATCTTAACCTCCATTCCATCCTAACTATCTAGGAACCTCCTCACGCACATTCACACACTGCGGGCAAATTGGGAACGACAATTGTTTGGACTGCGGGAGGAAACTGGAGTAGCTTGAGAAACCCCCACCAGATCATGGACACAGACCCTGAAGCTCCGAAGATTATTTTAAGTTGAATATTTTAAGTTGCTTCCGAATAGCCTCAGTGTTGTTTTATTTACGCCTAAGGCAAACCTAGGCCTTAGGCATAAATACAAACCGGATTCCAAAAAAGTTGGGACACTAAACAAATTGTGAATAAAAACTGAATGCAATGATGTGG